>BSBK01006019.1:0-160000 GCA_027943335.1 Chamaecyparis obtusa
ATGATGAATACCTTAGCCAACATGAGGAAAGACATAAATACAATATTGGAAAGATTAATACAATTTGTGCAGTATAATATCTTTACATTCTAACAATAATGTAACAATGTCTTGATTACATTAAATTCATCTATCATACATATGCAGACAAAATCAATAGTATTTTCTTAGCTATTTAAATTCATTTTATAATTTTTGTTCCATCTTGAAAAAAATATCCCAAAAGGGAGACTTATAAAAAAAATAATCTTGAACACAAAAAAAATAGAGACTTTGATCATGATTCATAAACACAATCTAATTTATTTTGTTCATGATTCAATATATCATTGATAAATTGAACAGTTCAAGTCTGGAGTGTCCTTAATATATCACCAATACACCACAAAGGCATGCAAAAAAAAAAACTTTAATCTAATGGTCAATATGATAAAAACATGCAATCTTTTGATAAATAATTCTATCCAATATCAACTCTTATTAATTTGATGTTCCATACAAGATTATTGAATTTGGTAATAATTTCCTCTATTATTTATACCATTATAATCTTCTTTCACTTATGTAAATAATTACTTACTCATCCATAGTTCATGTATTACTCATCCATCTATTCTTCTTTCACTTGCCTACTTCCTTTAAGTGGTCAAATATATAGGGATCCAAAACCATTCCTAAAGTTTGGCTCTTTTGGTGGACTTCTTACATCATAGAAAAATCCTTACACTAGATAATCTTCAGAAGGGAGTATTACATTTATTCAATAGATGTGTTCTTTCCAAGAAGTAATTGAAAATTATCAACCACCTTATGTTCATTAGTCTATATTCTTGGAACTTAAGGTATAAGGTATTTTCTCTCTTCTCCATTTAGTGGATGTGGCATAAACATGCTCAAGTGAATTCCTTTAAATAGACTACTCCAAGCTCACACCCCTTTGTAGTGGAACTATGGTGGAAAATCTTTCTTCATTCTAACTATTCTCTATGGAAAAAATATAACAACAAAATATTCAAAGAAAAGAAGACTAATTTTTAAGCCTTCACTTTTATTATTATCAATAATATCAAGGAAAGTATTAAATATTTTCTTGGAACCAACCACATGTCTCCTCCCTCATTTTTAGATTAGAAAATTATAAAATGTTGGTGATTATTTTATTGATGGGGTCTTTATTGATGGGTCAATGTATAATAACACGTGTTCAAATTGGGGGTTTAAAATAGGTAAAACATAGGGCAATATACTACCTATATCAGGTTGTTTATATAGGAAAAGGGGTGTGGGGGCTACTAGGTGGGTATTCAAGGGGGTGGCGATAAAGGAGCTTGGTTTTGAAAATAGGGGTATTATTCAGTATGCAACAAACACATGTTCTATAGTTTAGGTTCACCAAGTAAAGGCCTTGTGATTCTATCATCTCTCTCAATTAAGATGTCCTTACGGGCTTTAGAAACATTATTAAATGGATCCTTGACTCTAGATGGCTAAGACATAATTTTGATGGTTTCTCTAAAGGGAACATGGGTTAGGCAAGTGAGCATGGTCTTATATGAGATTAAAATGTAAAATTTAAGAATAACCTATGTTGCTAACTTGGGTATACAAATTGTCAATTTTGTTAACATGGTGGTAGCATATCATGGAATATTTTTTGGCTTCCTAAAGAGGCCTTCACAATTTCATCATTGAATTTTATGCAAAAAGTGTCTTTATGAAACTCAATGGGAAGGTTTTTCTAGGTAGGCCTATCACATACATAATCACTAAAAGCATAAACATTTTGTCACATTTTA
This sequence comes from Chamaecyparis obtusa, assembly GCA_027943335.1. Classification (NCBI taxonomy): domain Eukaryota; kingdom Viridiplantae; phylum Streptophyta; class Pinopsida; order Cupressales; family Cupressaceae; genus Chamaecyparis; species Chamaecyparis obtusa. Next base: position 1,797 of record BSBK01006019.1, read on the forward strand.
CCTAGGTCAAGTTTCAACATGGCCTCAAAGAGGGGAATGACATAACAAATATATTATCTTCCCTTGGCTACCTCTCTAATTCCTTTCAGAAATGATCTACTTTCTATAACATCCCTAATGAAGCTCTTACTTCTATCCTTAATGATTAACCCAAACATGTTGATTATACACCCAAAAAATGTTATCTTAATGATGTACATACAAGTCCATACAATTATGAAGCATTGAAAATGCCAATTTATAAGGAATGATTTCCATTTTGTGTAATATGCGGTGTTAGAGAAATTCTCCACTATTTTCTTTTTGGCCTCCATGAGTTTTTCTTCATATAAATAATTATGGGGAGAGACCTTACTCAAAAAAACCTTGATAAGATTGATTATTTCATAAACAACCATGTTCTTTGGTTGATTATGGTTGAGATAAATGTTTCCAATTATGTTGATGGTATGAAGGGTTTTGATCCAAATTTATAAAAATAAATTTCCAAAGCATGGGATAAGCATTATATTTATATTGGTGGGTTTTCCTTCATCACCTCCACAAATACCTTTTCTCTAGCTATTGGATTTGTTGTGGAAGGAACATCCCTCCATAGGAATTCAAATGGTCCTTACAAGGGTGATTTAATTTTTTTTTTCCCTAGGGAGAAGAATTCTCATCTACAAAATGGATTCACTACAGAAGATTCACCAAGGGAAAGATGTCACACTTGAGCTCATTAAATAGATTATGCTGGAAGGAAGGTATAAGTGGCTCCATGCGCATCTCTTTTGTATGTTGAATCATATTTTTTCCATTGGGTTAAGTTAAAATTTCATTTTTGGATTTTCTCTTCCCTTTCCCAATCAATATTTGTTGCTAAGGTGATGGGCGGTCTCCCTCTTAATTAGATCCTCATCCTTAGATTGTATAATTTTGATTTAGACCTCTCTCCTATCTCATGCCCTAACCCCTCCACCTTAGGGATTCCCTATCTCTTTATTGGTCTCCCTAAGTTGAAAAATGTTAGAGGTTCCTCTTCCTCTTGTCTTCATACTCACTTATTTCTATGATTAGGGTTAATCTCTAAAGAAAGCCTAAAATAATGATACTAACAAATACAAGGTTCCTCCTAAGGAGATCCTTGACATTTTTTATTTTCTTCATCCTCATGGACTAATATGTTAGAATGGAATATAGAAAATAACCCTATCAAATAATAAGTATCTATAAACTAAATTATCTTCTCCTACTATTACTTCCCCTTCCCATTATCCTATTCTTTATCCTGAAGAGGTTGATTTATCTAATTTTTGGAGATCGGTGGAGAAATTTTACAATCTTTGTTTGGTTTACAATAGGATAAATGAAATCATAAAATGGTGACTATCCTAGATGCATATAGCTAAGAATGAAATTAATAGGCTTGAAACCTAGGTCAAAGTTGATGCTAGCGTAGGGGATTGATAAGAAGTTTCCCATGACCAGAGAATTTGGGAGGAAACTAGTAATATTGACCATACGGCTGACAATTAGGAAACCTTGAGAGTAGATTAAGGAGCTATGTGAATTGTTTCCCTCTAAGGAGGAAACAAAAGAGATTATTTTCCAATTCCAATGTAAAAAAAAAACCAAGATGAGCTAAAAAAAAAGTTGAAAGATGTTGTGGACTTCAACAAGGACATGATGGCCAAGATTTTTTACTCTCTTAAACTTATCTAGGAGAAATGTAGGTAGATGTGTGAAAAAAGGAAAGGGAATGAGATGACAACTTATTTATTATTCGAGATCCCTTTTGTGTTAGTGCATACTAAGGGAATTAGAAAAAAAGGATTGTTATTGAATCTTATAAAGGAGATTAATTATAATTGTAAGGAGGTTAAGGACCGTTCCATTTAGTTAATTTTCAAGGTGTTCTACCCTAGACCTATGTGACTTCTCTTTTCAATTTCTAGTTCATCGTGCTAGTTAATTTTTTGGGTCTTCTTTTAGGGTGGTGTCACTCCTTGTGATCTCCCATCTTTTCTACCTTTTATCTTATTGTAAGGATTTGGGTCCCCTCCCAATTTATGGAATTAAAAGTATATACACTTCCATAATGGGTTTATTCTTAAAATAACTATAGAATGATAGTCTATAATTCCAAAATATTAACCTCTTGAAGGGAGAGATAACTAAGGTTAGAATGAGAATTTGATTAGTAAGAAGGATATTATTTGTCCTATAAAAAGATAGAGTTTTATTATAAATTCACTTCCATGTCTTCAAAAAATTGTACTACACTTATCCACACCAATTGATTTCCCATATTGCATCTTTCAATACTCAATAGATAATTAAATAATAAATAATATTGAACTATATGACAATTAATTAAGTGTAAGATAATGAAGTAGTACTAAACATATATTTTAATAATAAAATACTAGGATCTACTTGGGAGAGTGTTTTCATCTACTTGCACATATGAAGATGAAGGAAAATGTTTGGTGGATATTTGGAGACTTGCCTCAATTAGATCTATACTTTGGTGTTTCCATCTCGACATTATCCAACATACACATGATATAACGATGATAGATAAATCTATAGACAATATAGATAAACAAAAAATATGCTAAAAATAGATGGAGAATATGATATTATAGAAAGAAAACAAATTAAAACAAAGTATAGAGAATCCCATCAATGAAATAGAAACCAAGTGACAAAAGAGATCAAGACAATGTGTTCCAAACTATCTAACATGATGAGATGAGTTTGAATACAATGGATAATTCTTGGAAGAATGACCAAAAATAGTGTCTAGATTGTGAAGAAGTTTCTAAAGAGACAAATGAATTTAAAAAATGGAAATATAATAGTTAGAAGGTGAATCTAGGTATCACTAGGTGGAGGAAGCAATCATTACATTGTAGGTTGGTAGTGTCGAAAACCTAAATGACAGTATGCATGTCTACAAATTTCTGGATGAATGTTCATCGTGTGGGCATCTCTGTGACACACACACATACTAAGTCATCTAGGTCACATGGTTGATTATTTTTATAGGAAATAACAAGGAAAGTGATGCAGGAGCATCCTGGGTGTAAGAGCAATCTTGCATCACCCAAAAATATTTCTATTTTTATATTCAATAAGGGCTATTTTGTGCAAAGCTACTATTTATGGAAAGTTACTATTTTTGGTAATTTTTGTATGTGCTCAGAATGATCTGATTTCTTTCTTGGAGGTTCATTTTGGGTCATATAAGTCTGCCAGTAAAGTTTCATTGCCAGATCAAGTGTATATTGGAAGATATTAAAGATTTTCGGTATTGGCAGCAGGGTACAAAAACTTTGAACTCAGTTTTGAAGGCTTTAGAGGCCCCGGATGAGGTCAAAAATTTGGGTGACAGGCGCTTGCACTGGTCAAGCCTATAGAGCGCTTCGTGGCATTTCTGAAATGGGGTTATAATAGCCGATCGGGTCAACTGGTGATGGCTTATGGTCTTCGGAAGTTGGGCCACCTGAAATGGGGAAAAATAATTTTCTTCAAAATTTTTGTTTGGGTTTTAAGGTTATCTTGAGCCGACTATGATGTAATGAAATGTAAAATAAAAATAATTCTAAGTTTGGTCGGCCTTATTGGCTAAAATTCTGGAACCTTCCCAGGCGGTGGAAAATTGCCTATAAAAGGAAGGTTGTATTATTGTCTTAGGCAGTTCAGAATAGTTCTGGGTAGTAGATCTGGGTATTGATTTGAGGCTTTGTCCTATAGAATATTGTAAGGAATGCCCATGTGGCTTTGCATATTGTAATTCTGAAAGTTTGTAATTCCACATTTGTGGAGATAATAAGAAGCCAATTTTCTGTTCTTGCATATTGTTGTTGTTGTTTCTCTATTTCTGTTATGTGTTTGTGGTATTAAGGGGAGCACCCTTCATCAAGTGGTATCAGAGCAGGAGTTCTTGAGTGTGTAAACAAATCGCCGACTGTGAGGCAGTTTGCACCAGGACCACGGTTAGGGTTTCAGTGCGCATCGCCAAAATGCCTCCACGAAGAGAACATGGCGGAAGAGCTGGTGTTGTAACACCTGAGGTTAGAGAGCTGCAGAGACAAGTGCGAGCATTGCAAGAAGAGATTCACAGAGGAATGAATCTTAATGTCAGAGACGAAAGCGAGGATGAAGCCGAAGAAGAATATCAAGAAGGAGAAGTTGAAATTGTAAACCAGGAGGAAGAAAGACTTTTTCAGGCCATTTCTAAGATTGGGAAAAGACCTAAAATTGAGGTTCCTACATTTTCTGGAAATCTTAACCCAGAAGAATTGATCGACTGGATCAATGAATGTGAGGAATATTTTGAGTATGAAGATGTTGAGGATCCTGATAGGGTCAAATTTTCAAAGGCCAGACTGAAAGGTCATGCGAAGATATGGTGGCAAGAGATTCAGTTGGAGCGGAATAGAAGGGGAAAGGAGAAAATCATGAGATGGGATCGGATGGTGGATAAATTGAAGCGACAGTTCATTCCTGTTGATTATGAGCTTGACCTACTGAAGAAAATGCAGAGTTTGAAGCAAGCAGGAAGATCTGTTCAGGAGTATACAGAGGAGTTCTATCGCCTTCTCATCAGAACAGGCCATGCAGAAGCTGATAAAGAGAAAGTTGCTCGATACCTTAATGGGTTAAGGCCAAGCATTCAGGAGGAGCTGAATCTGGTTCGAATGAACAGTATTGAAGAGGCATACCAGTTTGCCCTAAAAGTAGAGGAAAAGCTGAACAAGAAGTTTGAGAGTAGACAAAATGGAAGAGGTCGTGGTGGATGATCTGGTGGACGGTCATATGGTGGCCGAAATGAAGATACGAAAAAGAAGGATGAGGCCAGTAACAGTCAAAATCAGTGAGGAAATAATTCCAATCATTTCTAGGATCAGAATAATAGAGATCAGAGAGGAAGAGGAAGAGGACAAGGATCTGGAAGAGGTGGCTTCTGTGGAACATGTTTTCACTGTGGAGAAGAAGGTCATAGGGCATTTGAATGTCCTCAGCGCCAAGGCAGAACAGATAGGAGAAATGAAGGCCAGGCCAGAGTTGCACATGTAGATGAAGATGCTAGATCATCAAATTTTGAAGATGCTGAAAGAGGAGAAACGCTAATTAACAGAAGAGTCTTGCTGAGTGGTGAGAATGAACCTGAACAAAGGAGGAGCCTGTTTCACACTAGATGCAAGTGTGAGGGTAAATGCTGTGATGTGATCATCGATAGTGGAAGCACTGACAATTTGGTGTCAGAAGAGATGGTGACAAAGTTGAAGCTCAAGAGACAAAAACACCCACATCCATATCGGATTGCCTGGGTACAGGATGACCACAAGGTCATGGTCAATGAACAATGCCTGGTGAAGTTCAAGATTGGCGGATACCAAGATGAGGTACTATGTGATATCATCTCTATGGATGCATGTCATATGTTATTGGGTAGACCATGGCAGTTTGACAGATGTGCTGTACACGATGGTCGTGTGAATACCTATTCCCTGACAAAGGATGGAGTGCGACATAAGCTAAAGCCATTGAAGGAGACCGAAGAAAAGGTATGTGGTAATGCAAGAATAACATTTTTTGATGGAAGGAAATTCCTAGATGGTATGAGGCATGAGCATGTGTGTTTTGCTTTAATTCCAAAAGCTGGTAAAGAGGAAGTAGAAGATGTTCCTGTAGAAGTTGCAGATTTGTTGAATGAGTTTCAAGATATTGTATCCAATAACGTGCCTGATGGATTACCACCAGTCAGGAAGATCAGTCATCAGATGGACTTGATCCCAGGAGCGAGTTTTCCGAACAAGGCAGCACACAGAATGACACCAGCAGAAAGTGAAGAGTTGAATAGGCAAGTACATGAGTTGTTACATAAAGGGTTGATTCGAGAAAGTCTGAGTCCCTGTGCTGTACCAGCGGTATTAGCACCAAAGAAGAATGGAGAGTGGAGGATGTGTACAGATTCCAGAGCAATAAACAAGATCACAATCAAGTATAGGTTTCCATTGCCACGAATGGACGATATTATGGACTGTTTGAGTGGGGCTGTGTATTTCTCAAAGATAGATCTGAAAAGTGGATATCACCAGATTCGGATCAGAGAAGGAGATGAATGGAAGACTGCCTTCAAGACAAAGGAAGGACTATATGAGTGGTTAGTCATGCCTTTTGGGCTAACCAATGCACCAAGCACTTTCATGCGGCTTATGAACGAGGTTCTGAAAGAATTTCTGGGTAAGTTTGTCATTGTTTACCTAGATGATATTTTGATCTTTAGTAAGACATTGGATGAGCATATGATGCATATTCGTATGGTGTTTGAGAAGTTGAGAGATGAGAAATTGTTGATTAATTTGAAGAAGTGCAGTTTTGTGAAGAAAGAGTTAGTGTATTTGGGATTTGTAGTTTTAGCAAAAGGTCTAAAAATGGACCTAGAGAAGGTACAGGCTATCCTTGAATGGCCTACTCCAAGGAGTGTTACTGAGGTAAGATCTTTTCATGGTCTAGCTAGTTTTTACAGAAAGTTTATCAAAAATTTTAGCAGTATTTGTGGACCCTTGACTGAAACAATGAGAGGGGATAGAAAAGAGTTTAAGTGGGCTAAAGGAGTAGAAAAGAGTTTTCAATTATTGAAACAAAAAGTTACAGAACAACCTGTTTTAGCACTTCCAAATTTTAATAAGGTGTTTCAAGTAGATTGTGATGGTAGTGGTACTGCAATAGGAGATGTTATGAGCCAAGAAGGTAAACCTGTTGCTTATTTCAGTGAGAAGTTAAATGATGCCAAGAGGAAATATTCTGTTTATGATCAAGAATTTTATGCTATAGTTCAGGCATTAAAGAAGTGGAGACATTATCTACTTCCTAAGGAGTTTGTTTTGTATACTGATCATCAAGCTTTGCAATATTTGAATAGTCAAGGAAAGTTGAATTAGAGGCATTTGAAATGGGTTGAGTTTTTGCAGAGTTATACATTTGTTTTGAAACACAGGAGTGGAAAGTCTAATAGGGTTGCGGATGCTCTTAGCAGAAGGCAACTATTGCTGACAGAAATGTAGATTGAAGTGGTTGGGTTCAAGGAACTCAAGAATTTGTATCCAGAGGATCCTGATTTTGGTGAAGCTTGGAAAGCTTGTACAGAACCTGTTACTCTAGACAGGATGAAATGGTTGGATTTCATCATCCAGGATGATATGCTATTCAGAGGGAGTCAGTTGTGCATTCCACGAAGTTCTATGAGGGAGAATCTCATCAAGGAGAAGCATAGCGGAGGATTGGCTGGACATTTTGGTCGTGACAAAACCCTTGGTTTAGTTAGTGAGAATTATTATTGGCCACAGTTGCAGCAAGATGTGAAGAAGTTTGTATAGAGTTGTAGAGTATGTCAGATGGCGAAAGGAGTGAAGCAGAATACAGGATTGTATCAGCCATTACCTGTACCAGAGAAGCCTTGGGAGGATATCAGCATGGACTTTGTTCTTGGTTTACCGAGGACACAGTGGGGACACGATTCAATTTTTGTGGTAGTTGATAGATTTTCAAAGATGACACATTTTATTCCCTGCAAGAAGACTAATGATGCTGTTCATGTAGCAGAATTGTTTTTCAGAGAAGTAGTGAGACTTCATGGTTTGCCAAAGACCATAGTTTCAGATCGGGACACTAAGTTTGTTGGATATTTCTGGCGTACATTGTGGAAGAAGTTGAAGATAGATTTGAATTTTAGTTCATCACATCATCCACAGACTGATGGATAGACAGAGGTGGTGAATAGGAGCTTGGGAAATTTGCTGAGATGTTTGGTTGGAGATAAGCCAACGGGATGGGATTTAATTTTACCACAGGCAGAATTTGCATACAATAATTCTATCAATAGAAGCACTGGTAAATCACCATTCCAGATTGTATATGGAAGTAGTCCAAGAAATGCATCTGAATTGAGGAAGATAGATAAAGGAGAAATAAGTAGTGCTGAAGCTGAGGATTTTGCAGAACACTTGAATAACATCCATGGGGAGGTGAGGAAGCATATTACCAAGATGAACGTACAGTATAAGGCTAAGGTAGATGTGAAAAGGAGGTATAAGGAATTTTAGGTTGGTGATGAAGTCATGGTTCATTTGCAGAAGGAGTGGTTTCCGGTTGGTACATATAACAAGCTAAAAATGAAGAAGTTTGGACCATGTAAGATATTGAAGAAGCATGATTCAGGAAATGCATATGAGGTAGAATTGCCTACTGAGCTGAATATTTCACCAGTGTTTAACATTTCAGATCTGACAGAGTATCATGAGGGAGGTGTTGAAGATGAGATCACAGCAACATAGTGGAGTATTCCAGCAACTAGTTCAGACACTAAGGAGATCGAAGATATATTGGACAGTCGTGTTGGTAGAAGCACAAGGAACAGGACATATGAAGAATATTTGGTCAAGTGGAAAGGATGACCTGTTGAAGATTCATCATGGCTGACAAAGGAGGAGGTTAGCCATCTTGGTTTTCCTCTGCACACCTGAGTCGTGACAGGGTCACTTCTCAAATTACCCCGGGTGTCTGATGCAGGAGCATCCTGGGTGTAAGAGCAATCTTGCATCACCCAAAAATATTTTTATTTTTATATTCAATAAGGGCTATTTTGTGCAGAGCTACTATTTATGGAAAGTTACTATTTTTGGTAATTTTTGTATGTGCTCAGAATGATTTGATTTCTTTCTTGGAGGTTCATTTTGGGTCATATAAGTCTGTCAGTAAAGTTTCATTGCTAGATCAAGTGTATATTGGAAGATATTGAAGATTTTCGGTATTGGCAGCAGGGTACAAAAACTTTGAACTCAGTTTTGAAGGCTTTAGAGGCCCTGGATGAGGTTCAAAATTTGGGTGACGGGCGCTTGCGCCGATCAAGCCTGTAGAGCGCTTCGTGGAATTTCTGAAATGGGGTTATAATAGCCGATCAGGTCAACTGGTGATGGCTTATGGTCTTCAGAAGTTGGGCCACCTGAAATGGCGAAAAATAATTTTCTTCAAAATTTTTGTTCGGGTTTCAAGGTTATCTTGAGCCGACTATGATGTAATGAAATGTAAAATAAAAATAATTCTAAGTTTGGTCGGCCTTATTGGCTAAAATTTTGGAACCTTCCCAAGCGGTGGAAAATTGCCTATATAAGGAAGGCTGTATTATTGTCTTAGGCAGTTCAGAATAGTTCTGGGTAGTAGATCTGGGTATTGATTTGAGGCTTTGTCCTACAAAATATTGTAAGGAATGCCCATGTGGCTTTGCATATTGTAATTCTGAAAGTTTGTAATTCCACATTTGTGGAGATAATAAGAAGCCAATTTTCTGTTCTTGCATATTGTTGTTGTTGTTTCTCTATTTCTGTTATGTGTTTGTGGTATTAAGGGGAGCACCCTTCATCAGAAAGATGGATGAGTGTAGAGGTTGACATGGGTTTTTGATTTGTAAGCTAAAGTAGATGCATAGTGTAATGGTAAATTGCACAAGGATGCAAATTTAACACATTACATTTTCCCCCCATTTTAGTGAGTATATCATGTGACAAGAGAGATGTAAATTAAAGTAAAGAGTACTTACCTAACTTACCTGAGGATTTTATTTACATAGGGTTTTCCCCAGCTAGGAACCTCTGAATTATTGTTGATACACATCCATAATGCTAGCTATAGATGAGCATGCTATATGATGACGATAACCTATAGACAAAGACCATCAATGGTATATCGATACAGGTGAAAAGTTTTTTTTATGCCAGATAGCTATATGAAAGGGAAATTTTGATAGTGCATTTAAATGGATTTAAAAGGTGGATATGCATTTGAAAGGGTAGCTTAGACATGCTTATCAAAATCTATACATGCATGTAATTTAGGGAAAATCAAATAATGTTGGTACACATACAAAGATAGTTAAGCATATAATAGAGTGAGATTTAATGAGATAATTTATTTCCACCTATAAAGAAACAAAAGATAGTAGATTGGCCCCCAAAAAGGTAGATTAGATAGTGGAATGGCCCCCACAAAAGTAGACATCAAGATGAAAATAATTGATTTTTTTTAGAAAAACCTATTGTGTAGAAACAACACGATGGTTAGATAAAAAGATAATAAGATATAATAGTTGTAACAACACCCCTTAGAATGGACCATGCTACTAAGATGGGAACATTAGAAATTATAAGGAGATAAAAGACATTGTGGCATATCAACATGAAATATATTTCCATGGAATGTAACTTCCTGATAAGTGACACATGATTTCCTAAATATCCAAATAAAAACTAGTGGATCTAATTGATTGGCATTAAAAATACTAAGAATGATATACATCCTCTCAAGTGATATTTCATCATTACAAACTATGTCTTAGATATGAATAATAGGATATGAAGACAATAAAAAAAATTGTGTCAACATGGAAGGGTACCCTAAATGTCCACAAAACTTTATATTGTCCCCAAATGTCAAAAATTAAGATACGGTGAATAGAAGAATAAGAAAATACATAGAAGAAGGTACACAACATATAAGATATTATTTTTAAATAAAAAAGAAGTACAAGGGTCATCCAAGAAGGAACAACACTAAATGACTTGGCATTAGGGAATACATGAAAACACACTCTAATCTAAAGATGTAGAAGTGTGTGCTACGTTCATAGGTCATCTACTAGTAGATCATCCTCCCAATCTTGATCATATTGGGAGGAAGGTTAAGATTATAGAGGAATCATCAAAATGGTAGCCTTAGGCACCCTACTAGAAGCTAGAGCCAAAGATGACTCAACCCAGATATTCTCATCTACAATCTCCACTAAGGCGAGTTAGAGGGACCATGTAAATATCATCATCAATGCCATAATTTACTTGACTGACTCAAACAAGAAATCCTCATAGCTTAAAATAAACCCATGATAAGGTATCGATTAAAAATACACCTTGTCAAGCTCTAAAAAAGGGGTGGAGGAAAACTCAAGATATAAGTCAGATCTTGATCTAGTATGAGGACTAAAATGGAAAGAGGATATGTAGGAAAATAATTGTGACAATAGAACTCTAGCATATAGAACTACTCAAACATCAGTTTAAAAGATGGAGGTGAAGCCCTATGATCAATTACATCAACCTTGAGGATATTATTAAAGATGGGATGGTAATTGTGGGATGAAGCAAGTACTAGCTAGGTGTATATCATAATGCTAGATATCACTTGAGTATGAAACATATTCACTAGCATAAAAAGGGAAAGATATTAGACAAGGTGGTGATAAGTGGTAGATCCTATGATAGAGAGATGAAGACTTGGACCCACTTGGCTTGAGGTCCAATGGTCACACTTGGTGTAGAAGAAAGAAAGATGAATAAAGTTGTAGGATGAAAGGCTAGAATGGATAAGGTGGATGTGTAAGAAAGGCTAGGAGTGTAAGAGGAAGTAATATAAATAGGCTTGGATGATGCACTTTTTTCCCTTGTAGTAGCCTCATGTGCCAAGGCCCTCTCCACATATAAGTGCATAATCTCATGCACAATCTAGTTCTTACATAGATTAGGGGAACCTTGAGAAGCCTATTAGGGCTCATTAGCATTCTACTCTATGAGAGAGGCCATTGGTTTTGTTTTGGAAACAAAGTAAAGTGCCCCATCAATAGACTAGGAGGTGACAATAACTTAGCAACCACCATCTCAATTAGGAGTACGCTTCCTCTCTTCACCCTATGGGAAGTAGGAGGAACTAAGGATTCCCTTTTAGGATGAGGGACATGTGCTAAGGAAGATGGTGCAATCTTAGGAAATGTCTTACCTTGATCATAGAGGTAAGGGAAATGCATCTTTGTGATGATGGGAATAGGAAAAGGTAGGTGTACCTTGGGCTTAGGAAACATGATTGCCTTTCCTTTGTTTTTAATAGACATAGACATAGGAATGGGAGACACCACTAGAGAATATGAGACCCAAGTAGACAAGGAGGCTTCCCATGGGCCATGCACTTGGCCTGATCCTCCAACAAAGAAGGGACAAAGTTTGAAGCATGTTGAGAATCATGAGATAGATGAATATTAGCAACATGAATAGATGCAAATGATTTAGTATTTAGTTCCCCGACCTTATGATTTTGATAAATAAGGAATGACACATCCTAATGGGGATTTCAGAGCCTTACTAGCATAGGAAAAAAATGATCAAGATAAAACCTCTCATGGGACACCAAGGACGGGGGGGGGGGGGGGGGGGTGGGGGGGTAACTAGTGTTCTCAACTATGTCAATAGTACCCTTATGAAGAAAATTTAAGCATTTGTGTATGATTGAAGGGATGGCTCCCATGGATGTGAGCTAGAGGATTCCTACCTTGACCTTAAAGAAGTCCAATTAGACGATCATGACAAATGTTGAAAAGAATACCTTGGGTCCTACTTGGTCTATTAAGTTGGTTAATTCCAAAGGGGGAAGTGACATCCCATTGTGTCTTCTGATGGTGGCACCACACTCATCATATTTTGTATGGTTTAAACTATTGATAAAGAGGATGTCCTCTATGATAAGGTCCTCCCAATATGTAGGGTTAACCAAGCCACCCCTCATAGAGACACCATTGATTAATACCATAATATAAAGGGAAGAAGGATCTCTACTATATGAACCATCTGAAGGGGTAAAGGTGATGTTTATTACTGACCTACCCTCTAGGTAGGTGACAATATTATAGCAATGGTCACCATCCTTACAAAGGTAGTGTCACTCAAGGTAAAGGTAAAGTTTGATGTAGGACCCTAGTTCACGTCACCATCACCAAAATATGGAGAAGGAAATGTGCATCGACCTTGAGATGGCTAAAGTATCAAGGGATGAACTATCCCTTGTGTCACCTCACTTATACTAGTGCTCTGGTGAGTTAGGAGATCAATACACTAATGTACTAAACATATCTAATAAAATATAACAATAAATGAAAATAGATAAAAAAAATATTAAGACAATTAAGATGCTAGGTAAAAATAAGTGTAAATAACTAGAAGAGACTGACAAATTATGATATTTTGATTATAAATATATGCAAAAAATATATAACATAGATAACTAGCTAACTTTGTAAACTCACTACCTTAGACACCTACACAGGTTAAGGATGATATTGTGGATGTAAGACAAATGCACGATGCATGTTCATCGAATATAGACTGAGTATAAAGGCAATAACAAGAAACTAAAAAATAAATAGCAATAGGCTAAAATAGATAAAAGAAAACTAAGTACAATAAAATAACATAAAAGGACAAGATTATGATATGAAAACATGAGAAAATATGATCTTACTATGATTATGAGTTGACAAAGTTAACAACCCACAACTGTACTCCCACAAATCCGCACACATAAAGACATGAAAATGTTGGGTGGCAATTTGTAGACCTACCTCAGTCAAATTCCTACTTTGGTGTTCCCACCTCCATAGTAGGTGATGTAGACACAATAAAAAGATGATAGATAACTATATAGACAAGATATATAAACAATAAATGTACTAAAAATAGATGGATAATGTGATATGTTATCATCAACATAAATGAAAATGAATTAAAGAGACTCTCCTCAATGAAATGGAAACTAAGTGACAAAGGAGATCAAGCCAATGTATTGAAAACTATCCAACGTGATGAGATGAGTGAAAAAATGGAAAAGGCTTCTAAGAATGACCAAGAAGAGCACCAAGATCATGAAGAAGTGTCTAAAGACACAAATAAATTAGAAAAATGGAGATATAATGGTTGTAAGGAGAATATGGGTATCAATGGGTGGAGGAATTAGTTGTTGTGTTTTGGGTTGGTAGTGTGTAATGCCTCATCAACACTTTGTACATCTATAGATTCATGAATTAGTGTGCTCTACAAAGATGTCTCCGTAGTGCCCATGTATCCCAAGTTGTCTATAGTACATGATTGGGATTCCAGATGAGTGGTGACAAGACAAGATGCATGAGCGCAAAGGGTGATGCATATTATTTTATTTTAACCTAAGGTAGAGACATGACGTAATGGTAAATCACATAGAGGTGCAAATTTACAACATTACACTCTGTCATATCTAATATATTCAAACACTTTGACCAAAGAAAAAAGTGAAATTTTCTAACATGAATGATATTATACTTTACATTTTATCTAGAAATGTACAAGATACTACAAATATTATTCGTTTAAAAAATAGCTCTTATTAATCACACACTTGAATAAACATTAAAATTATCATATACCTTCTAATTAACTAAGAGAATCTAATTAATATAAAAATAACTACTAATAAATAACTATGTCATTAAGAAAAACAATAAAAACACATTAATAAGACATAATGACTTCTCCATATAAGGTGTAACTAATGCACTATATCTTATCTTCCATTCTAAATAACAGGATATTTATATCATATAAATACTTACATGTATTATGACGACAAGGTAACTAGATAGGTAGTTTCGAAGCTGGTAAGGGATGCAAAATAATAGGGTTTAATGCTAAGTCACAAGGAAATGGAAACGTGCATTCAGATATGTCTATTGTTGATTGTATTCTGCGGTTATCCAATTTATTTCTTAACACATTTAGTTATTCGTTTAAGTTAAACGGTTTTAATACCAACAGAGTGAAGTTTCCTTTTGTGGAACCCTACATTCCTAGCTGATTGAACGTACCATCAATTTCTAGTAATGATTTAGGGAATCATTTGGTATGAGGAGAGTCGACTAAAGAACATGCAATATATAAAAGAAACTAACGTTACACCCATGATTCGTTTACTCAAAAGACAGAGATGTCAGATGGGTTACAATAGACTTGAACCAGAGTTCCTTATCCAACCAGCTAAGTAGTTATTGACAAAGCATCTACGGAAATCATAGACATTACCATCTTGAAAGCTATATTTCGGTAACATTCAAATAGGCTTCAAACTGAGTCCCTGCACTTGAATGCTTTCCATATCTTGCTTTGGTTTTAAGATTTCTTTACGTAAGTTGTCGGCTTGTCAATTGTCGGTACATCATATTGGAAGGGTAGTATTGAAAATCCTTATGCCATCATAAAAGGTTAATCATGGTTTCCATTAAAATATGAAGATAGAATGGGTGATAATAGATTTTCATATTTATTCGCCCATTAAGTTTACCGACGCTATATCTCCCTCAATTAAGCATGATGGTTTTCCAAGATAAAAATATGGTAATGAATAATAATAAGCTATCATGTAGTTATTAATTGTCCGGAGCATAGATTACCATTTTCCTTTCATAATGGTCTGTTTTCTCAGAGAAAATAGCCACTCATTCTGTCTACCACTTATATTTGTACAGATACATGAATTCGACCTCACTTTGTCTCAACCGCACTCATTTGAGGAACCTTCGGAGTAATATAAACAGACATGGTTTTACGTGTCGGCATAATCACTGCCCTCTTCAATGATTCAAATGCTAGTTTGTACGAATTTCCTACCAAATCTGCTGAACTGCTGAAATAACAATATAAATCTGATTATAGTATTTGTTTTTCTACCTAACATATCTTGTTAAGTCCCCATATATCTCCCTGTCATACATTTTCATCCAAGAGACTCCCTAGTTGATCTTCAAATAACTTTTTATCACATTTTCAAGAGAATTATAAAAAATTATATAAGTAAATAATTTTTATTTTTTATCAAACAAAATTATTAGGTTGATTAAATTATTTTCTATACAATTTTATAAGAGAAGAGCATGTCTACAAGCTTATAAAATAATTACAATGCAAAACTCAAAGATATAACTACAAGATTACACGATATATCTTGAAAAAGCCTTCAAAAGAAAAAAAAGAAAAGAAAAAAGAGTCCAGCCTCTAAAAACATCAACTCTCATGTATTATTCAACAAAAAAATAGTAGAATATATTTATACAAGCTTATAAAATAATTACAATGCAAAACTCAAAGATATAACTACAAGCTTATAAAATAGTAGCATGTCTACAAGCTTATAAAATAATTACAATGCAAAACTCAAAGATATAACTACAAGATTACACGATATATCTTGAAAAAGCCTTCAAAAGAAAAAAAAGAAAAGAAAAAAGAGTCCAGCCTCTAAAAACATCAACTCTCATGTATTATTCAACAAAAAAATAGTAGAATACATTTATAAAATCTTAATGAAAACTTAAAACACATCAAGATCCTTCAATGCATCATCTATCTCCACCCATAATAGGAAACTATGCAAGGTCATACTTCACAAATGAATTTTACAAGCCACTTTAATACAAGTGATAGCCAACCTCAAAAGATGTGGTAAACATTTCCAACCATTAAACTTGTCCTTTCTTTTATTGGATAAAACTCACAAATATAATTTGTGTTACTAGCAAAACCATGCATCTCAAAACCATTGACCCTAGCATTTACTTTTTGATACTAAATTTCTCAATATTAAATATTTTTCCAATGTACAACTCACACGTAAAATATCTAACAAATGTTACATACATCTTTACAAGTTGACCAAGTAAATGTTTAGTATGGCTAACCACATATCTAAAGATGCACTACAAATAAATATTTATGTTGTATAATTTTACTTTTTCTTTTGCAAGGTGTACAACACTATATTTTAACTTTTTTACATTTAGAGTACACACATAATAAGAATCAATCTTTGAATTATATTGTCTTAGCAATCAATGAAATCATATGAATTTCTAAAATGCTCTCATGCTCCATCAAGATACCTAAAATAACATCCATTTGACCACCATCACAACTAATAAGTCATCTCGTAAAATAAGATGCCTCCTATAGAAAAATGAATAATTCAAGTAGAGTGCATCAATCAAAATAATATTAGCATCCAATCTAAGCACTAAAAAGGGTCCCAAGTATTTGCAAAGGAAAAAATATAACATGGATCAAATAGGAAGCACAACAAATGTTATTAAAAATTATCATTAGAATTGATGTCAACAACATATCTAACCATAAAATATAATCACAATCTTGATATTTTTAATCTATCAATGAATAATATACACATTGAATAACTTCTCATTTGATGTGTAATCGAAATATAAAAATGGATTGAGGTATACCAATTCTCCAATCAATCGTCATAGTAAGGTGTGGCTCAATCAAACCAACTAGTAACAAATAATAATCAGAGTGATCCACACATGCAACAAAACTATTGCATATTGTTTAGGGCCTAGTTGTCTCCTATTTTCTACTCTTTTTTGGTGTCTTGGTCCTATTTGATTATGGTTTAGTTCATCTTTTTGATAGGATGATTGTATTTTGTTGTATACTCTTGGGTTTCTAGTCCTTGTAAAACTAGGTTTCCTATAATAAAAAAAACTATTGCATATTCTCTCAAAAAAGTTAGGACATCTCTCCCAAGTCCATCACACCAATCCATGTGAACATGAACCTCCATATAGCCATAAAATCAAATAGATGAAAACAAAACTGACATATCATATACCATGTCATTCTATGAACACCTCAATATGCAAAGATATGCTAAGTATGCATTTTATAATGCCAATTGAAAATACTTAACAATACCCAACTATTTAATCTTGTGATCTAGAATATATATAAATGAGAAGAAAATACATTAAACATAATTCATCAAAAAACAAGATGGACAATGCCTATCGACTAATTGTCTACTATTTTGACCAATATTAGGAATGATATTATTCCTTTAGGATACAAAAAATCATAATAAATTTCTTTAATAAAAGTGTCCTCTATAGTTATGTCATGTCCTTGTTTCAAAATTTTCTAAAAATAATAATTTTTTACTAAAAAAATGTAAATCAACAATCCCATTATAGAAAATCAGGACTAGTTCACAATTTAGGAAATAATAATTTATTTGTAATTTGGTTGATATTAGAATATTATTTAAACATAAAATATCTCTATATTAATTTCTTTTCCCTAATTTGGTGTGGAATCCTCAAGTAGTTTTTTGGGGGGCTGGTATTTAGTGGTTAAAACAAGTTGAACAAGTGACAAAGTGCATTGGGAATGGAAGCAATCAATGGACATTTTCCATTAGAGCTTACATGTAGTTAATGTAAGAGAACCTCTCTCCTTGGTTGTGGGTATTGGGAACCCAACTTGGAATTTGAATGGTTTTTTAATAAAAAAAGAACTTGGGTTGATTTGCATTATTCTTGTTGTAGATTTCAAATATGATTTTTCTTGATTCTTTAGTGGCTGATAAATTTAAGGAGAAGAATACTTCTAGATGCGATTCTCATGGATTCCAAGGTGATCTAAAGAGGGGGCCCATATTATTACCATGTGATTTGAGAATATAATTTAATGAATACCATAGTATAATCTCATTCAAACTATTATCACTATGTCGAATAGTGTGGTTTTTTCAGGGTTGTAGCTTGTTTTCACATTAAGTTCTAAAGATTATACTAATATAGATTAGTTTTTTATTTAAATGAAATATTTAATGTTGTATCTCACTAATATTCTATTAGAAAATTATTCATTTTACAATTTGACACTCTTATTGTAAGTTTGGAAAGTTTTCCTAAAATTTTGTGATCTTGCATTAAATTCTAAGCTTCATATTTTCTCAGTGTTCTAATTTTTTTGTACACAATATTTCGTTTATATCATTCTTAAGGTCATGGGTTTTCTACAAATAATGTGTATTTTCCTATTAAATTAATCATATTTAACCCATTCTAATATAGATTTTACTGGTAGATTATGTAATTGATGAATGTTTGCTAAATGGTGAAAATATTATAAGAGGGACTCGATTATTAACTTGGATACAATAAAATAGAAGGGGAGATAAATTTACACCTTTTTATAGGAATTTAGTTCAAGTGCATAAGTATTATTTTTGTTCAAGTTTTACCCTAAATTTGTAAGGAAACTCAGGTGCGAAAACAACTTCCTACGCTAATCTCTATAGGAGAGTATTGTGCAAATTCTTATAAGTCCTTACAATTTCAGACTCGTTAACTACTTTAACAAAGATATTGCAACCACATATAATACATACAAAAAAGTAGAGAATGACACAACGATATACCCTAGGGAAAACCTTTCGGTAAAAAACCCCAGCACTCCAAAACCTGCACAATGTATTATCTTCAACACAAAGATTACAATACACTTGCAATGCAAGTTCTTTCAGGAGATGAGAGACAAAGCCAACAAGACTTAAACTTTGTTATATCTCTCCCATAGGAGCAGCATCATATATATAGACTCCTCTGGACCCAAAAATAGGCACAACCACCAAGACCCATGCACAAAGCCACATGTACACAGTTGTTACATGCAATCCCAAGAATAGGCGTCCATCCCTAGAATAGACTATGACAGCTTGTCATAGAATCCACCAAAAATAACGGTCACAAGAGAAGTGTAAGAGAATCTGTCATACCAACCTATTTTTGGCATATTCTCTTACACACACCAACCACTTCTTCTTGGGCGCCCAAATAGGCCCAAGTCATAAGATGCTCTTACACCTATCATAGCACATTCCTTAAATAGTTCTTACGCGTCATAGGAATCCGTCATGACCATTTCAGTAATGATCTCCTTACGCACAAGATGCTGACACATCAAGTGGAGTGACACATCAACATGCCAACTAGACATGTACACTCACACTTAAATACATTATTTGCAAAAAATACATTTACAAAACAAATAATAAGAATAGGAATTATCCAAGGTTGAGACACCTTATTTCTAACATTCTCCCACTTGTCAAACACCTTGTAAGAGCAATAGGAACATAACAGGAACTTTAACCGCTACAGGCCAAAAGGCCCATAGACTCCAAACACCATCTGAACTTCTTAGTGCCCACTAGTTTCGTTAATGCATCTGCAACATTCTTCACAGTGTCTACCTTCTCCAAATTTACCTTTCCATCTTCCACCGTATCTCTCACAAAGTGAAACTGCACATTAATGTGCTTCATTCTGGCATGGAAAGTTGGATTCTTTGCAAGGAAAATAGCGCTCTGACTGTCACACCAAATAGTAATCTGTTCTACATCAACACCAACATCAGAACACAATCTTCTAAGCCAAATGACTTCTTTACAAGCATGAGTAGTAGCCATGTACTCAGCTTCTGTAGTGGACAAAGCAACCATAGGTTGTCGCTTACTCATCCAACTAATGGCACCACCAAACATAGTGAACACATAAGCACTGGTGGATCTCCTACTGTCAATATCACCTGCCTAATCTGAATCCAAAAACCCACAAATACAAATTGAATGCGAAGATGCAGAAGAGTTACCATGATAACATATGGAGTAATTTGATGTACCCCTCAAATATCTGAATACTCGCTTAACTGCATCCCAATGTACCCGTCCAGGGTTAGCCATAAACTGACTTAGGACTCCCATTGCTTGGGCAATGTCTGGTCTAGTACAGACCATAGCATACATAAGACTACCAACTGCACTAGCATAAGGTACTCTACTCATGTCCTCCACCTCACTAGGAGATTTTGGACAATCATCTACAGATAACTTTGTTCCCATAGAAATAGGAACACATAGTGGTCTACAATCTGCCATGCTGAACCTGTCCAACATAGACTTCACATGCTTACTCTGACTCAACCAAAGTTTTTTGTTAGACCTGTCTCTACTGATTTCCATACCCAAGATGTACCTATCTACCCCAAGATCTTTCATCTCAAACTGTGTTGAGAACTAAGATTTAAAATCAGAAATCATACCCTTACCCTTCCCAAACAGCAACATATCATCAACATATAATGCAACAATAAGAAGGTGATCATTTTCAACTCTGAAATAAACACAATGATCTAATTTTGATCTTACAAATCCAATTGACAACACAAAGGCATCAAACTTAAGGTACCACATCCTAGGAGATTGCTTCAAACCATATAGAGATTTCTTTAATCTGCAAAATAAGGATTCTTTACCTTTAACAGCTTTATTTTCCAACTTAGATCTTTTCTCCTTTGGAACATGTGCATAAGCTTCACAACCAAAAACATGAAGATGTCTAATTGAAGGCTTCTTACCAGACCACACCTCCATGGGTGTCTTACCAACAAGGGCTGATGTAGGAGATCTGTTAACCAGATAGCAATCAGTGGCCATAGCTTCAGCCCAAAACCTTTGTTCTAAACCAGCTCCACTAAGCATACTCCTAGCCTTCTCCATCAGTGTCCTGTTCATTCTCTTTGCAACTCTATTTTGCTGTGGGGTATAAGGAGTTGTCTTATGCCTCTCGATACCTTGTTCTTTACAGAACTGTTCAAACTCTGCTGAGCAAAACTCACCACCATTGTCAGTTCTCACATAATTAATCTTCTTTCTAGTTTGATTCTCTACAAGAGCTTTAAATTCCTTGAACCAACTAAAGACTTGTGTCTTACTTTTAAGGAAATAAATCCACATCCTTCTATTGTAATCATCTATGAAAGATACAAAAAATACAGACTTGGAGATTGAAGGAACTTTTACAGGACCAAATACATCAGAAGATTTGTGAGAACTAGAGTAAAATTGAACACGATTTTGTTTACCATAGACACAGTGTTCGCAGAAGTCAAACTCGAGATTGCAATCATTTAACCCCTCAATGAGATTTTTATTTTTCAGGGTTTTGAGACCATTTCACCAATGTGGCCAAATCTCATATGCCACAACATTGTCTTTTCTGCAGGAAGCTTACCTTGCAAAGTATTTGCACTACCATCGGAACCAATAGCCACAGACTTCTTTACTACTTGTTCAGATGGTGAGGTTGAGGAACTATTACATAGAGGAATACATGCATCTAGCTGAAATAAGGTACCTCTCCTAGTACCGCTTGCAAGGACTATCGATCCTCTCATCATCTTGCATCCTTCTTTCGAAAAAACAACTTGCACACCTACATCATTCAACATACTTATAGATAATAGGTTCCATGCCAAACCTAGAATGTGCATAACTCCGTTGATTCCCTTTACTCATCCATCAGGAAATTTGATAGTGACCCTTCCGCGTCCAACTATCTTTAGGTGAGAATCATCACCCAAGTACACCTTTCCACCATTGAACTCTTCATATTTTGAGAACCCGTTTCGATGAGAGGTCAAGTGAAAAGATGCACCCAAGTCAACCAACCACACATCATTAGATGCATGGGCTGCCAAAGCTATGATGAATGCATCACCATCTTCTTGAGATCTTTCTGAAGCTGAATCTGAACCTTTCTTCTTCTTCTTCGACTCTTTTTAGTCTTTACGGAAGTGCCCAGATTTATCACAGTTCCAACGTTTTGCCTTGGACTTATTGGAAGTCTTTGACTTCACATGGGATTTGGATCTACCCTTATTGTCAGACTTATTATCATTTTTCTTCCCTCTTTCAGTGGATCTCCCATGAACAGCAAGGGCTTCTTTTTTCAAAATGGAAGCCTTTCTCCGCATCTCCTCTTATAGCAGCGAAGACACCACATCATCCATTTTGAAGGTGACTAAAGTGCTTCTGAGAGCCATCACAAGATGGTCCCATGAATCCGGTAAAGAACACAAAAGTGTGTAGCAATGATCCTCCTCCTCTAACTTGACACCAACTGATGTCAATTGTGCAGCCAGCAGATTAAATGCATTTAAATGATCCGTTAAGGATCCACCTTCCTCCATTCATAGTGAGTACAACTTCTTCCTTAGGAACAACTTGTTCACCAGAGATTTGGCCTGATACACGACCACAAGTCTTTCCCACAAACTATTTGCGGTTTTCTCATCTAGAACATTCAAAAGGACTGCATCGGTTAAATAGAGTCTTATGAGACCCTTAGCTTTATGGTCTTTGATATCCCAATCTACTTGAGCTATAGTTGCTGGTCTTGTAGCACTTGAAGTCGCTTCCCATAGGTCATGATCTTCCAACATGTCTTCCATCTTGAGTTTCCACAACTCAAAATTAGTGCCATTAAATTTCTCCACCTCCATTCTTCCATATGATGAACTTGCCATCTCAATCTGCAAATAAGATTTAGAATGCTCTGCAAAAAAATCCCACTTAACTTGAGATTAGCTCAAAAAACCCTACCCAACAATTAGGATCAAAATTTGATCAAGCTCTGATACCACTTGTAAGGAAACTCAGGTGCGGAAACAACTTCCTACGCTAATCTCTATAGGAGAGTATTGTGCAAATTCTTATAAATCCTTACAATTTCAGATTCGTTAACTACTTTAACAAAGATATTGCAACCTTATACAATACATACAAAAAAATAGAGAATGACACAATGATATACCCTGGGGAAAACCTTTCGGTAAAAAACCCCAGCACTCCAAAACCTGCACAATGTATTATCTTCAACATAAAGATTACAATACACTTGCAATGCAAGTTCTTTCAGGAGATGAGAGACAAAGCCAACAAGACTTAAACTTTGTTATATCTCTCTCATAGGAGCAGCATCATATATATAGACTCCTCTGGACCCAAAAATAGGCACAACCACCAAGACCCATGCACAAAGCCACATGTACACAATTGTTACATGCAATCCCAAGAATAGGTGTCCATCCCTAGAATAGACTATGACAGCTTGTCATAGAATCCGCCAAAAATAATGGTCATAAGAGAAGTGTAAGAGAATCTGTCATACCAACCTATTTTTGGCATATTCTCTTACACACACCAACCACTTCTTCTTGGGCGCCCAAATAGGCCCAAGTCATAAGATGCTCTTACACCTGTCATAGCACATTCCTTAAATAGTTCTTATGCATCATAGGAATCCGTCATGACCATTTTAGTCATGATCTCCTTACGCACAAGATGCCGACACATCAAGTGGAGTGACACATCAACATGCCAACTAGACATGTACACTCACACTTAAATACATTATTTGCAAAAAATACATTTACAAAACAAATAATAAGAATAGGAATTATCCAAGGTTGAGACACCTTATTCCTAACAAAATTATTTTATCATAGTAATTGATGCATGATTATATCATAGCCACCTAAGTTTAAAATATATATTAAACCATTAATATTATACTTTTAGCTTTCTTAGTGAGATATAACCATTACAAATAAATCTCCACTTACTTATATAGTCATTTTTACTTTGAAATTAGATATTTTGTCTCTTAGAAATTGTACATGGTTAGTTTTTTACATGTTGTATTGTGGCCCTTTTATGTAGGCTAAGTTGCGAGAAAGCATCATAGTACCATAGTGGTAATAAGACCATCTAGCATGATTATTATCTCCTTTATTATAATGGTCTCAAAAGATTGGGCCATATAAGGCCTCAAATATGATGATTACAAAGACTATAAGTAGTGTATAGTTTATTTATTAACATTTTCATTAAAGTTTACAAGGACAATAAATTAATTCTTTTTTTTTTTGGAATCTTTGATATGAATTTTCTTTATAGTTTAAGTGATGGCTATTCTATTTGATAAAGTGCATATAAGATAACTATTTTTTTTTTTTTTGATCGGTAAAAGGCCGAAGCCCTGAAAGTTTTTTATTAATATAAAAGTAATTTTACAATGTGACCCCGCTCACTGCAGGCACTGGTAGGAAAGAGCGGGGTTGAGAAAACCTCCAGCCTTGCCTGGGACTAAAGTCCTGTACTTATACAAAATTTTACATGGGCATACCCATGACTCGGCAATTGTCGAGATTTGTAAATATACATAGCTACCATAGGCATACCCACGGCTCGATAACTATTGAGATTTATACCTAATTTCATGGACATACCCAAGTCTCAATAAGTTTGAGATATGTTTTTTCTTTTAAAATCATAATTTAGTTGATATACATTGACTAGTGTTTTGACCAGAATAAATCCTTTATACAATTAAATATCATTATCTGATCCTCTTCATGTTGATAATGGTTTGTTCATCCAGATATGAAAAATACCTGAAATATAAGACATCTTCCAAAACCAGGGGTTAACCAACATATATATAAAAAACCTTTATCTTGATTCATTACCTGTCTAAAAATAGTGGGTATTATTAGAAAATACATTATAATTAGGATTAAAGTGTCATCATAACCTTAGTTTTTACCTTTTCCAAGCACCTGCTCCTCCATTGCTATTAATATCTTCTTACCTTTATTTAATCAAATACCTTACTGAAATGATAGTGATAGAGACCAAATGTACCTTAAAATTCATAGCCCTTACCAATTAAGGTTGTAATTTCCTATCACTTATAACATTAAGAGTGATTGCCAAAGGACTGAGCCTACTCTACTTTATTATGTTAATACTCTACCTTATAACAAGTCAGGCCTAGCAAGTTATCAAGAAGAAGTGCTGGACTAAGGTATATTGCAAGTCTCTATAAATTAAATCAAAGGAAATTCCAAATATGGGAATAACACCTCTTCAGAGTGATAAGCCAAAATCCAATTTACCAATACACATGGTTGTATGTATTTACCCTAAATATATATAACCAGATGTACAATCTATTATCAGTGTTGTGAAGCCAGCCAAAGGTAATCCTAATATTCAAAATTCATATATTGAAGCTGATCAACTATATATAAATATTGTAAGGAAACTCAGGTGTGGAAACAGCTTCCTACGCTAATCTCTATAGGAGAGTATTGTGCAAATTCTTATAAATCCTTACAATTTCAGATTTTTTAACTACTTTAACAAAGATATTGCAACCACATACCATACATAC
Source organism: Chamaecyparis obtusa (assembly GCA_027943335.1). Classification (NCBI taxonomy): domain Eukaryota; kingdom Viridiplantae; phylum Streptophyta; class Pinopsida; order Cupressales; family Cupressaceae; genus Chamaecyparis; species Chamaecyparis obtusa. The sequence continues at coordinate 27,562 of BSBK01006019.1, forward strand.
AGAAAAATAGAGAATGACACAATGATATACCCACTGGAAAACCTTTCGGTAAAAAACCCCAGCACTCCAAAACCTGCACAATGTATTATCTTCAACACAAAGATTACAATACACTTGCAATGCAAGTTCTTTTAGGAAACAAGAGACAAAGCCAAGAAGACTTAAATTTTAGTTATATCTCTCCCATAGGAGCAGCATCATATACATAGACTCCTCTAGACCCAAAAATGGGCACAACCACCAAGACCCATGCACAAAGCCACATGTACATAGTTGTTACATGCAATCCCAAGAATAGGCATCCATCCCTACAATAGACTATGACAGCTTGTCATAGAATCTGCCAAAAATAATGGTCATAAGAGAAGTGTAAGAGAATCTGTCATACCAACCTATTTTTGGCATATTCTCTTACACACACCAACCACATCTTCCTGGGTGCCCAAATAGGCCCAAGTCATAAAATGCTCTTACACTTGTCATATCACATTCATTAAATAGTTCTTACACATCATAGGAATCTGTCATGACCGTTTCAGTCATGATCTCCTTACGCACAAGATGCCGACACATCAAGTGGAGTGACACATCAACATGCCAACTAGACATGTACACTCACACTTAAATACATTATTTGCAAAAAATACATTTAAAAAACAAATAATAAGAATATGAATTATCCAAGGGTGAGACACCTTATTCCTAACATTCTCCCACTTGTCAAACACCTTGTAAGAGCAACAGGAACATAACAGGAACTTTAACCGCTATAGGCCAAAAGGCCCATAGACTCCGAACACCATCTGAACTTCTCAGTGCCCACTAGTTTCATTAATGCATCTGCAACATTCTTCATAGTATCTACCTTCTCCAAATTTACCTTTCCATCTTCCACCATATCTCTCACAAAGTGAAACCGCACATCAATGTGCTTCATTCTGGCATGGAAAGTTTGATTCTTTGCAAGGCAAATAGCACTCTGACTGTCACACCAAATAGTAATCTATTCTGCATCAAAACCAACATCAGAACACAATCTTCTAAGCCAAATGGATTCTTTACAAGCATGAGTAGCAGCCATGTACTCAGCTTCTGTAGTGGACAAAGCAACCACAGGTTGTCGCTTACTCATCCAACTAATGGCACCACCAAACATAGTGAACACATAAGCACTGGTGGATCTCCTGCTGTCAATATCACCTACCCAGTCTGAATCCACAAACCCATGAATAAAAACTAAATGTGGAGATCCAGAAGAGTTACCATGATAACATATGGAGTAATCTGATGTACCCCTCAAATATCTGAATACTCGCTTAACTGCATCCCAATGTACCCATCTAGGATTAGCCATAAACTGACTCAGGACTCCCACTGCTTGGGCAATGTCTGGTCTAGTACAGACCATAGCATACATAAGATTGCCAACTGCACTAGCATAAGGTACTATACTCATGTCCTCCACCTCACTAGGAGATTTTGGACAATCATCTACAGATAACTTTGTTCCCACAGAAATAGGAACACATAGTGGTCTACAATCTGCCATGCTGAACCTGTCCAACATAGACTTCACATACTTACTCTGACTCAACCAAAGTTTTCTATTAGATCTGTCTCTACTGATTTCCATACCCAAGATGTACCTATCTACCCCAAGATCTTTCATCTCAAACTGTGCTGACAACTGAGATTTAAAATCAGAAATCATACCCTTATCCTTCCCAAACAGCAACATATCATCAACATATAATGCAACAATAAGAAGGCGATCATTTTCAACTCTGAAATAAACACAATGATCTAATTTTGATCTTACAAATCCAATTGACAACACAAAGGCATCAAACTTAAGGTAACACATCCTAGGAAATTGCTTCAAACCATATAGAGATTTCTTTAATCTACAAACTAAGGATTCTTTACCTTTAACAATGTAGTGCTCAGGCTGTGACATATAAATCTCTTCCTCCAAATCACCATGAAGGAAAGCTATCTTCACATCCATCTGTTCTATCTCTAAATCATATGATGCAGCAAGAGATAACAGAAATCTAATGGATGTCAACTTTGCAACAGGAGAGAATATTTCACCATAATCTATTCCCTCTACTTGTGAATACACCTTTGCAACCAATCTAGCTTTATACCTTTCAACATTTCCATCTGCACAAAATTTCTTCTTGAACACCCATTTACAGCCAATAGATTTTCTCCCTTTAGGCAAAGGTACAAGGTCCCAAGTTTTTTTTTTCTCCAATGAAGCCATCTCATCATCCATAGCCTCAATCTAGGAACCTGCATCCTCCATGCCCAAAGCCTCTTTCATAGATCTAGGCTCATCAGTGTTAGTAATCAAAGCAAAGGCACAACTGGAATCTAACATAGAATAACCAAACCTTTCAGGTTCCTTTCTTTCTCTCATGGATCTCCTCAAGAGCTGCGGTTGAGGTTGTTCTTCCTCTTCTTCTAAACTATCAGAGCTACTAGAGCTCTCCTCATCATTAGGCCCAACATGGTCTCTCTGTTCAGTCTTCTCAGGGGTAGGAGGAAACTGAACAACATCTTTTTCCTTTTCTTTTTCATCTGGTTGTAGCACAATAGGAGAAGATGTTAGCTCTCTGAAAATAACATTTCTACTATACAACACCTTACTAGTCACGGGATCCCAAAGCTTGTATCCTTTCACACCAGCACTGTATCCGATGAAAATACATTTAACAGCTTTGTTTTCCAACTTAGATCTTTTCTCCTTTGGAACATGTGCATAAGCTTCACAACCAAAAACACAAAGATGTCTAATTGAAGACTTCTTACCAGACCACACCTCCATGGGTGTCTTACCAACAAGGGTTGATGTAGGAGATCTGTTAACCAGATAGCAAGCAGTGGCCACGGCTTCGGCCCAAAACCTTTGTTCTAAACCAGCTCCACTAAGCATACTCCTAGCCTTCTCCATCAGTGTCCTGTTCATTCTCTCTGCAACTCCATTTTGTTGTGGGGTATAAAGAGTTGTCTTATGCCTCTCGATACCTTGTTCTTTACAGAACTGTTCAAACTCTGTTGAGCAAAACTCACCACCATTGTCAGTTCTCACACACTTAATCTTCTTACTAGTCTGATTCTCTACAAGAGCTTTAAATTCCTTGAACTGACTAAAGACTTGTGTCTTACTTTTAAGGAAATAAATTCATGTCCTTCTACTGTAATAATCTATGAAAGATAAAAAAAATACAGACTTGGAGATTGAAGGAACTTTTACAGGACCAAATACATCAGAATGAATAAGATCCAAAATATCAAAAGATTTGTGAGAACTAGAGTAAAACTGAACATGATTTTATTTACCATAGACACAGTGTTCGCAGAAGTCAAACTCAAGATTGCAATCATTTAACCCCTCAATGAGATTTTTATTTTTCAGGGTTCTGAGACCCTTTTCAGCAATGTGGCCAAATCTCATATGCCACAACATTGTCTTTTCTGCAGGAAGCTTACCTTCCAAAGTATTTGCACTACCATCGGAACCAATAGCCACAAACTTCTTCACTGCTTGTTCAGATGGTGAGGATGAAGAACTATTACATAGAGGAATACATGCATCTAGCTGAAATAAGGTACCTCTCCTAGTACCCCTTGCAAGCACTATCGATCCTCTCATCATCTTGCATCCTACTTTTGAAAAAACAACTTGCACACCTACATCATTCATCATACTTATAGATAATAGGTTTCATGCCAAACTCAGAATGTGCATAACTCTGTTGATTCCCTTTACTCATCCATCAAGAAATTTGATAGTGACCCTTCTGCGTGCAACTATCTTTAGGTGAGAATCATCACCCAAGTACACCTTTCCACCATCGAACTCTTCATATTTTGAGAACCAATTTCGATGAGAGGTCATGTGAAAAGATGCACCCAAGTCAACCAACCACACACCATCAGATGCATGGGCTGCCAAAGCTGCGATGAACGCATCGCCATCTTCTTGAGATCTTTCTGAAGCTGAATCTAAACCTTTCTTCTTCTTCTTTGGCTCTTTGCAGTCTTTACGGAAGTGCCCAGATTTATCACAGCTCCAACATTTTTCCTTGGACTTATTGGAAGTCTTTGACTTCCCACATGATTTGGATCTACCCTTATTGTCAGACTTATTGTCATTTTTCTTCCCTCTTTTAGTGGATCTCCCATGAACAGCAAGGGCTTCTTTTTTTGAAACGGAAGCCTTTCTCCGCATCTCCTCTGATAGCAGTGAAGACACCACATCATCCATTTTGAAGGTGACTAAAGTGCTTTCGAGAGCCATCACAAGATGGTCCCATGAATCCAGTAAAGAACACAAAAGTGTGTAGCAACGATCCTCCTCCTCTAACTTGACACTAGCTGATGTCAATTGTTTAGCCAGCAGATTAAATGCATTTAAATGATCCTTTAAGGATCCACCTTCCTCCATTCACAGAGAGTACAAATTCTTCCTCAGGAACAACTTGTTCACCAGAGATTTGGCCTGATACATGGCCGCAAGTCTTTCCCACAAACTATTTGCGGTTTTCTCATCTAGAACATTCAGAAGGACTGCATCAGTTAAACAGAGTCTTATGAGACCCTTAGCTTTACAGTCTTTGATATCTCAATCTGCTTGAGCTATAGTTGCTAGTCTTGTAGCACTTGAAGTCACTTCCCATAGGTCACGATCTTCCAACATGTCTTCCATCTTGAGTTTCCACAACTCGAAATTAGTGCCATTAAATTTCTCCACCTCCATTCTTCCATATGATGAACTTGCCATCTCAATCTACAAATAAGATTTAGAATGCTCTGCAAAAAACTCCCACTCAAACTTGAGATTAGCTCAAAAAACCCTACCCAACAACTAGGATCAAAAGTTGATCAAGCTCTGATACCACATGTAAGGAAACTCAGGTGCGAAAATAGCTTCCTACGCTAATCTCTATAGGAGAGTATTGTGCAAATTCTTATAAATCCTTACAATTTTAGATTCGTTAACTACTTTAACAAAGATATTGCAACCACATACCATACATACATAAAAATAGAGAATGACACAATGATATACCCTGGGGAAAACCTTTTGGTAAAAAACCCCAGCACTCCAAAACCTGCACAATGTATTATCTTCAACACAAAGATTACAATACACTTTCAATGCAAGTTCTTTTAGGAAATGAGAGACAAAGCCAACAAGACTTAAATTTCTGTTATATCTCTCCCATAGGAGCAACATCATATATATAGACTCCTCTGGACCCAAAAATGGGCACAATCACCAAGACCCATGCACAAAGCCACATGTACACAGTTGTTACATGCAATCCCAAGAATAGGCATCCATCCCTAGAATAGACTATGATAGCTTGTCATAGAATCCACCAAAAATAATGGTCATAAGAGAAGTGTAAGAGAATCTGTCATACCAACCTATTTTTGGCATATTCTCTTACACACACCAACCACTTCTTCTTGGGCGCCCAAATAGGCCCAAGTCATAAGATGCTCTTACACCTATCATAGCACATTCCTTAAGTAGTTCTTACACATCATAGGAATCCGTCATGACCATTTCAGTCATGATCTCCTTACGCACAAGATGCCGACACATCAAGTGGAGTGACACATCAACATGCCAACTAGACATGTACACTCACACTTAAATACATTATTTGCAAAAAATACATTTACAAAACAAATAATAAGAATAGGAATTATCCAAGGGTGAGACACCTTATTCCTAACAAATATAGATATACATTTATCAGCATATCTATATTTATATATATTAAACTATAAAAAGTAAAAAGATTGAAGAAATCCTGATTCTGGACTTTGCAAATCTATAAATCTTAGTAAATGGCATCAGTATAAGATATATATATATATATATATATGTATATATATATATATTTATATATATATATATATATATATATATATACAAATACTAGTGTATATATATCTATATATATAATATAATATCTGACATCAGAAACCTTTAGCTTAGTGTAGGATTTACAATTGATGCTAGATTCTGTAGTGTAATCTCAATTACATGTTTCTCCCAATTTATAATTCATCTTAATAAATTGAACACATCTTTTCAAGCCTACTGCATTTCTGAAAAAATATATAGAGTTGATCTATTTTATATTGCATATCTTAATTTTATCATTATTTCCGTGGAGGGAAACTATGTAAGATATATAGTCTTGAGGACATTCCTCTGTAGTCTAAGATTAGTTTAGAATAACAAATGCAATTGAGGGTCTTTTCAGAAAAGTCATAAAATATATATATTAGTGTGTTTAGACTATTATGATTTATTAAACACACTAATATATATATATGATTGCCAGTAAAAAGGTTAATTACTGTTAAAATCTAACAATATCCATAATCTTCTTAAATTCTTGAATCTATACTATTTATTAAATGGGTTACTCCATATCTGAAAAATTCCACAGGGGATGAGCATATTAGGCAAATAGTCAGTAACAAACATAGCCATAATCCTACTTGTATCACCTATTATCCCTTCTGAGCTATATCAAAACACTTAACTTATATACATGGGCTCAAGTTTCCACCATAATCACAGTAGCATCCTCTGTTCAATAAAGATTCTATCTACAGATCTAGCTTTAGCATTAGAGTACTGTAGAAAATATACAAGCTAAATTAAGATTATAAACCTTAGTATACCTAATTTTTATGTCCATATATATGTCCACCGTTCATACACAGAAGGGTCCCTTGTATCCACTTACCTGGGACTGCTAAAATAATAAGAATTTATCAATATTAAAATATATACAGTCACGACTTGATTCTAATCACATTAAGAAACCTTTAATTGAGTCTAGTAAAATATCCTAAGCCTAAACACATATATCTATTTACAGAAATAGCTAAACTGTTATACTCAAAAATCTTAAATCCTCAGAGCATCTAAGCTACTGATCCTGATTTTTCTGTACAACCACACACTTCCAGGCATTGTCCCTTCTGATGATAACAACAATGCATTCGATCTCTTCCAGATCTTTCTTGTTTTCCTTAGTGCATCTAGGCATTTTTGGAGCCATAATGTGCAAGTTAGGGGGAGCAATGTTGTCCGTCTCTGAAGATATGTCAAAACCTTCCAATCTCTAGTATTTTAGCATCCAACTATTGTCCATATCTTCTTCTATAATTTCTTTGTAAAGGAAATCTATGTTTCCGGCCATTTCTGGCCAATGGCTATCAAAATTTCCTTCATCCTTGAAGGATAGCATGGCTATCCTCTGTGACTGAGGAATATTATCCAACTCCTCCATGTCAATCTACATTGTGGTTTCTAGGTAAGGGATTGTGAGATTGTTATCAACATAATGTACCATCTTATCCAACCCTCCTAAATGTTCCTCATCAAAAATCTCTCTTGATACCCTGCTTATATCTACCTTGCTCTTGCTTGGAAAAATGGAAAGGGCAATAAATTGGCCTATCACCCCTCCATTAGTCTTGTACGAATAAAGGTTGTTGAAATTTCGATCCTCAATGGACTTTTCTATAGCCCTTCTAGTTGAATCGGGCAGGGGATTGAGGATTTGATTCCATCTTTTCAGAAAAATGCATCCTCAGAAAGCCATAGCACGATCACTCTTTGTGTAAAAGGTGCACAATCTAGTTTCCATGGTGGCTACTTAGAGATTCTATTCTTAGGATCCTAAAAATACACTCTCTAGTTGAACTTTTTGGAATAACCGAGAGACTACCTTCTAAGTATTAGAGTTCTTCTAGGTATCTTCTAATACTTAGAAGGTTTCCAAACTGCTAACTATGATAAAATCCCTATGCTATATGAATTACTTAGGAAAGAAAAGTAATGATACAATTTCCTAAGAAATAATACATAATGGTGGTATCCAATAGCCGCGAGAGTTGAAGCCTGGTGAATAAATGAGTATATAGGATGTATGATGAAAAAAAACTACCCATCCCTGGTTATCATGCTATCTCTAGCCACTACCAAATATATAAAAGAAAGCCTATTTGTAATGTTAATTGTTCCTTGTAATCATACCATCTGTTTAATTGTGCTGATGGTTTGCACAACTAGCCTATAATATAAGAAGACAAGAAGATAAAACGCTAATGGGATTGACAAGTGTCAAAGATATCTGATTGTCCTACTCAATTACTAGGACTTGATCTTTTAATCATTTCAGCACTGAGGTTTAGTGTTAATAGTGTGCCATGAATCCTTTACTATATTATATGATGGCAGAGAAATATAGGAATAATGGGATTGTCCTACATCGATGATATCTAATCATCCTACTTTGTTCTTAAGCTTTATCTTGTAATCATTTCGATGCTGAGTTTAGAGCCTAAAAATGTGCCATGGTTTAATATCTCTATTTTCTTGCTGGACATAGGAATGCATCTAATCATTGCAAGATATTAGGATCTATCATATAGAAAGAATTAGTAATTAAACATGCGCTATCTATCCATAAAAGGTGACTAATAATTAAGAGCCTTCTACTTTAATATGCTTAATCTATTGAATTTTGTTTAAGGATAATGATGATTACTATTATTAATATATCCCAATTTTCTAAACGTACTACTAAGGTTTGGATAAAAGTAAATTAACTGAACTATCATATCATTAATTTGAAACTGAAAGAATTTTTAGGTATCTTGATCCATTGTTACCACTTCATTAGCTCCTAGATTAGCTAGCATGTCAGCTTCTATATTGCCTTCTCTAAAAGTATGTCAGATTTCATACTTTGTTATACTCTCCATTATTAGGTTAATCTCTTCTATTTTCGAATTCAAAATCCAATTAGGATTTTTTTTAGAGCGAATGGCATTGACAATAATTTGAGAGTCTCCTTCAATAATTACTTTTGTAATGTTAAGACTCTTACATAATTTAAGCCCTTCTAATGCCGCTATACATTCAGCCACGTTGTTTGTTGTGGGATTGATGGGTCTAGAGAATTTAGCGACAACTTCTGACTTCCAGTTATGAATGATCCCCCCAATACCTGCTACCCCAGGATTACCTCACGATGCTCCATCAAAGTTGAGTTTATACCACCCTTCTTTTGGAGGTATCCATTTACAAGAGGCTCTATCAGATTTCATTTTGGGTCCCCCTTTACCATATAGGGGAGGGATATCTAATTTTGACCATTTGCATCTGATTTTGTTATCCCAACTCTTGAATGACTCTTCATAGCTAAGTTTGTCCCTGAGTTTGTTGTTAATAATTTCTACTATAGACGCTTCTATCTTGTTTGTGATCGAGTTCCATGTTAATTTTTGGTCAGTAAAAATCCTTATGTTTCTTTCTTTCCAGATTTCCCATACTACTATTGATGGTGCTATAGTCCATATATCCTTAAATAAATTGTCTTTATAAAGAGATGGCCATGCTTTAAGGTTGCTGATTAAATCACAATGAGAAGCAGATTTCCAACCTAAACTTTGGTGAACCCAATTCCAACAGTTTTGGGAAAAAGGACAATTAAGGAGGATATGATTAACATTCTCGGAATGGTTTTCACACAAAGGGCATCTAGATGGCCCTTCAAAACCTAGTTTATTTAATCTGTTTGCTGTAAGAATTTTATTTTGCAGAGCCACCCATAGAAACATGCCAGCTTTTGGGAGGTAGGATTTATTCCAACAAAGGTTCAAAGGTATGTCTATATTATCCATATTTTGATCCCTAATAATCAAATTGTAGCCCTCCTTGACAGAATAGGTACCATTATTAGATCTTGCTCATATTAAAATGTCTGATCTATTTTTAAGTGTTACCTCTCTATCCTTTATAATTGCCAAAAGATTTTTCTTCTCATGCCATACATCATGAATTTCTTTTAGATCACTCCATTTAATATCTTCCTTCTTACAAAGGTAATCCTTAAGATATATGCCTATATCTCTTTTGCATTCTTCCATAAACTCCATGGAGAAGCCCAGTTTGCTAAGGGGAGTAAGGCCTACCCATGAATCATCCTAGAATAGAGCTTGATCTCCTACTCCTACATCCCATGAAAGATACTTGCTAATAATCCCTCTGCAATCCTTAATATAATTCCATATCCAAGAGCCTTTAACATGTGAGTGTGACCTGAAAGTGTTAATGGGATCCGAATCAGGGATGTACTTGTGTAGTAATATAGATGCCCATTTACTGCTTGATTCATTGTACATTCTCCATATAAGTTTAGCACCGAGGGCTTGGTTCTGCCATAGTAAGTTTTTGATGCCAAGACCCCCTTTTGATATTGGTTTACATAAGATATCCCATTTAATAAGGGCAAGTTTTTTGTCTTCAGATGGGCCTTACCAGTAAAAATCTTGAAACAATTTATCTAATTCCTTTTTAATGCTAATCAGAAGGGGAAGGATAGACAAATGATACGTAAGTATGGCTGAAAGGACTGATTTGATCATCATCATCCTACCCACTTTTGTTAACCATTTTCCTTTCCATGAACTTTTCTTGTTTTGTACTTCGGTAATAACTTGTTGCCAAAGTTTGGATGATAGGAGACCTATATCTAGGTTGATTCCTAAATATTTGCATGGAAATTTGCCAATTTTGTATCCCATCATGCTACAGATTTCCTTTTCAATCTTCAGAGAGGTGTTAATAAAGAAGATTTTCAATTTGGTGGGGTTAACACGTTGACCTGAGGCTTTTGTGTAGATGTTTAAAATGTCTTTGAAGGCTCTCGCTTCTTGTCTATTAGCAGAGCCAGGTAGAATCATGTCATATGCAAACTGCTGGTGAGTAATATTAGGAACATTTTCCGATGCCTTCAACCCCAAGATTTTACCTTCCATTTGTTTCTTTGTAATAGATCTTCCTAATGCTTCAGCCATAATGACATAGAGGAAAGGGGACAACAGATCTCCTTGTCTGATGCCTCTGGATATACTAAAAAATCCTTTCGGAGTTCCATTGACAAGAATTGAAATTTTAGGGGTTGAGATGCAATTAAAGATAAGGTTAATCCATTGTTTAGAAAAGCTGAAGGCTTCCATACATTTGCATAGGAATCTCCAGTCTATTTTATCGTATGCTTTTTGGATGTCTATTTACATTAGCATACTAGGTTCCTTTGTTAATTGAGTAGTGTGAATTATTTCTTGAGCTATAATTATTCCATCCAGAATTGATCTACTTGCAACAAAACCTATCTGCTCTTCCAAAATAATAGTGGGAAGAAGAGTTTTGAGTCTATTTGCTAAGCATTTGGAGAGGATCTTATATATGGTATTGCATAGGGAAATAGGTCTGAAGTCCCTTGGATCTGTACTCTCATTCTTTTTCAGAATTAATGTAAAAAAGGTATTTTTTATTTTGCTTAGCAAAGAACCTGAGTTTCTAGTAGCTTCCATTGCTTGCCAGACCTCTTCTCCAACAAAATGCCAGCACTTTTGGAAAAAGCCAGCTTGAAATCCATTTGGTCCCGGTGCTTTATCCAGATGGAGTTGAAACACTGCTGTTTTAACTTCCTCAAGGGATAACTTATTATTAATCATTTTATTGTCGGACTCTGTAATCAACTTGGGAATGGCTTTAAGCATTTCATTTTGGGCAATAAGGTTGGATGCTTCTGTATTATTGAGAAGGGATTGATAAAAATTCGTAAGGACAATTGATATCTGATCAGGTTCTTCAGTTATTTGCCCCTCGACAATCTTAATTTTGGCTATTCTATTAATGCTCCTGTTAGAGTTAGTTGTATTATGAAAGAATTTAGTATTGTTGTCACCCTCCTTAAGCCAAGATTCCCTAGATTTCTGCTTCTAGAAAATTTCTTCTTTCAGGAGGATATGATTGTATTTAGCCATCAGCTCCTTTTCCTTGTGATAGCTAAGTTCATTCATACCTTGTTCTATCACTATATTGTTTAGGTTAGTTATTTCTTGTTCTAACTGGATTTTTTCTTCGAATATATTATTAAAATTATTCTTATTCCATTCTAATGCTTTATTTTTGATGATTTTTAATTTTTCTGTTAAGCAATACATTTTTTATCCTTTTATCGAGATTTGTTTCCACCATTCCTCTAAGAGGTTTAAGAATTCTGGGTTTTGGAACCACATAAGCTCAAACTTGAAGGGATTTCTTGAAGGTTTGGAATTCTCTATAATGTTAAGCCTGACAGGGAAGTGATCCAATCCTACTTCTGGAAGGATCTCCACATTGACTAGCTGATTAAAGTTATTGGAGTTAGTCCTAATAAAGAATCTATCTAGTTTTTCAGCTATGTGGTTGAATCCAGCTCTTTTATTGTTCCATGTATAAATTCCATTAATTGTGTTGATCCTTATTAGATGATTATCCATGGCCCATTTGCTAAAGTCTTTATGGGCTTGCGATATAAGTTGAGAGCCCCCATATTTCTCTTCTAGATCTAAAATAGCATTGAAATCTCCTCCAATAACGAAAGGGTGTTCTAATTTTTCAGTTAGAAAGAGTTGATTTCCTGCCAAATTCTCCTTTTTTCTTCATTAGGGATTGGCCCATATACATTGATCAGGTTAAATTTTAAATTAGATTTTAGGCTTTTAATTTCTAGTGCCATCCAGTTATCATTAGTGAGTGTGGGTATAGCCGCCACTTTACAAGGGTCCCACAATATTGCTAGCCCACCCGAGTGACCTACTGAAGAAACAAACTCTGACTTCCAAATGCCTAATCTTTTGCTAAACTTAGTGATTTCCTCTCTATTAAGCTTAGTTTCCTGTAATAGAATGATTTCAGAATCAAAATTTTTTAAGTATCTTTTAGTTAATCTCTGTTTGTTAGGGGCATTTAGACCCCTAACATTCCAAGTAGTAACTTTCATTGTTCTTTGGGAAGGCACTTCCCCTTCCCTGCATACAGAATATCTGCAATCTTTCTTTGGTTTCCTGCATTACCATCTATAGATCTTAACTCCACAGTGGATTTCCTCCCTCTCTTCTTTTTAATTCTATTGATATTGGGAGTACTTAGACTTCCTCTATTCGTTTCTATGCCCAAATGCCTATCTTCGTTAGTAATACCAAAGAGGCCATCTATGGAATCTTTAACCGATGCATGATTTCCTGCAATTTTAATTAAATTATTGACCTGCTACTCTAAATCATCTTGTTCAGGTTCTAATTGAGCTTGGATCTCTTCTTTATCAATAATTTCTTTACCATAAATTTCAATTATATCCTCTGGATTATTTGATAGGTCCAAGTTTAAAGATTCTAACTCTATAGGGATTGAGGTTGTTGGTTCCTACCCCTTGAGCAGAGTTTCTTTAGCATTTACATATGGACAGTGAGTATCATTTTTATCTTTATGTAATATAATATCATTATTTATACTAATGCTATCCTTTTCTTTTTCTTCTTTATTTATATCAGGAATTACAGGTTTCAAAGCAGAGATATTAGGTAATTCTTTAGCTATGATTTCTACTTCCGCGGAAGTAGAGTGAAGAGGTTGTGTATTCCTGTTATTCTCCTCCTCCTCTTCCTCTAAGATGCAATTTTGAATGAGTTTGATTAGTGTTTCTTTTTGATATTTTAATTCATCAAAATCACATATCTCATCCATAAACATATCCATTAATTCATCTGTAAGAGATTCTCCTCGATAATTAATGATTTGGTTCACTTCCTCTTTGCATTTCTCTTCTAATTCTTTTATTGCTATTGGGCTAGAGCTTTCTAAAGTTATAGTCTGTTCTATTGGTGGATCCGTCTCAAGTACATCCAAATGATTTTTATTTATATCTTGTGTTTTTGGTACATTTGTGTCTAAACTGTCAGGATTCAAAGGCTGGTTTAAATTTGGGCCTTCCTCCCATTCAATCATATCAAATTTTTCTTTGTCCTATGCAGAGGTCTAGTCTGTAAGGTTCAGATCTAGCTGATCTACTGTATTATCCTTAAAACCAATATCCAATAGGTTATCATTCTCAGTTACATTTATAGTACTTGGGCTAATAATTTCAAAATTGTTAATGAGGGGAATTTCCAATTTCTTTATAGGTAAAGGGGATTTAAAGGAGTCATGAGCATTGCAATTCATAATCGGGGTTTTAATTTCATTCAAATGGGGAGATGGAACCTCTAAATACTCCTTTTCAGTATTCAAAAGCACAAAACCCCCTTTATCTTTTAAGAAGTTTACCTTCACCTTATTATCTAGGCCATAATGAGAATCTGTACAGGCCTTATAAGTAAATAAGAATGGACTATCTTCCTTCTCAGAATCTTCTATGAAATCATCTAAAATCTTGGGATTAATAATTATGGAATTTGAATTGAAACACAACTTTAAAGGTGGAATGTAATTCTCATGATAATTTAAATTAACTATGATAATCATATCTGAATGATTATGTTTACCTTTAACTACTCTTTTAAAAATGCCAATCCTATTACTTATATTCTTAATAGTCTCTAGGTTATTAAATTCTAATGGTAGATTTCTTAGTATAATTGCTTTTTCTACCAAGAAATCCACTACATTAATTGGATTAAATAAAGGAAACCAATTACATACAAAAAAGGAAATTTCTCTGAATTTCAAATAACCTTCCTCTAGTATTTTCTATTTGAGGGAGCTACACTTGTAGTCTACAAAAATGAAGTTATCAGCCAAGATAGTAGTACTTACCTCTGAGGGGAATAGAGATACCAGGCCTTTAATTATATCCTTGATGTGAGCCCTTGTTCCCATCCATTTGCATATTACACCTGCTTCTGCACAATCACTTTGATTTTGTAGAATGTAACTTTCATCCAGTGTTAACATATATTGATTAGGATCATGATTACCATATGCTGAAGATGAGAATTTTTTATAATTAGCTGAACGCCTATGCAACGGAGTATAAACATTATCATTAATCATTGACTATGAGGGGTTTTCCTCAATGCATGGTTTAACCAGGCTATGAAGCTTCCTGCTAAATGATTTCTCATTTTTCCTCCTACGATGAGGAGGACTATAAGCATTTGGAGATCTGTGTATAGAAACCAATTTATTTACACCTTTTGAAGCTCCCTGATCATACCCTAGGGTTTTGTAAAGGGGGAGGGGGGAATTTCTCACATCTGTTTGTGCGTATTCACAACCCAGATGTGATTTCCCCCATGAAGCTTCTCCCCCTTCCAAAACCCTACTTTTTCGATGCATTGCTAAATTAGGAAGCTTTTTACAAGGGGTTAGATCTCTGCTTAACATTTCAAAAGAATTTTTAAGAACAATATTGTTGCTATTAAGTTTTTTAGGGATAGATTTTACCATCTTATTACCTTTTACCAATTTCCATTCTTCCTTTCTTTCTCTACCACCACCGGAAGACACCTTAGCCTCTGGCATTCCTCCTCCCCCCATAGCAGATAGAGGTTTGTAGGAGCTTTTAGCTAGAATTATCCTGGATGACAGGGCCTTTGCGGTCTTGGGGCGGTCATACCATCTTTTAGCTGATTGCCATGTTGGGGGTTGATTCACAATGTGAGCGGTAAGAGCCTTAGCAGATACCACTCCAACTTTCCCCAAATCAGAGTTAGTTTGAAGTGAAATCTGCTCATTATTTTTTTCCTTGATCGGCTCTTCATTATATCTCCCCAACTTTGCGTATTTGGTCTTTGGAAAGAAAGTCATTTGTTCATCCAACAATTTAATAGAGAAAATCTTATGCTCCCTTAGCTTGTTTTGGATCCCATATCCATTGTCAATTTGGGTTTCAGAGTTGGAACCCAAAACCCTAGCTTTGGGGGCTTCAAATTTCTTAGACTCCCTTAAGCTATTATCTTCCTTGGCATAAATATTATTTGATGGATTAGTTGTATTGTAGTGAGAATTGATCGTAGCCGAGACAAAGATCTTAGCCAATGCTTGTTCATTTTCCTGAGATTCCTGTAGGCTTTTAGCCTTTTGTTTTGCAGTAAAATCCTTGAGGTGATCATAGATGGGATGCAAATGTCGCACATCCTCCCATTTGCAATCTTTATATTTATTCCCATATGACCAACAATTCAAACAGTAGCTAGAAAAATTCTTATCCGGGCTTGTGGATCGAGAGGCCAAATGAAGAGCAGAGTTGGAGGATGTTTTTGATGTATCAAGACTAGGGTTTTTTGCCTTTGCACGCTTGTGGTGCATTAACCCTAGTTTTACCTGCCTGTTATGCAGTGCAATTTTTCCCTGTAATCTAATCTTCCACATTTTCGCTGCCTCCACATGATTATGCATATAAGATAACTATGATCTTAAGCTTTAAGCGCTTATTCTATGTACAAAGAAGTAGGATAATCCAAAACTCTTGTAGGAAATGGAATCTTGAAACATTAAGGAAATAAATCTATGGTATAAATTGATCCCTAATGTGCCATGGATACCATAAGATGGTGAAAATCCTATTCAAATTAGGGAATTTTTATAGTAGTTTTAATTTATGAAGAAATAGATCATTTCCCAACATTTTTTTCCATTAAAAAATTTAATGGATCTGATTTAAATTTTTTATTTTGTTAACATGCATCATTTGAAATGTTATCTATCCTCAAATTTCTTTCACAAATAAATATCTTGATAAAATATTGATATGTGATCAAAATGTAGTTGTGTTTCCCAAGAGAAATTCTAGGCCAAGTAAACCTTTTAAACTAAATCTTCCTATAAATATGTCAAATTAGAATAGAATGGTTTAACCAATTGTTTGACATAATGTGTAGATTCATCATATTTTAGTCTTATTTTAATGGCTTGAGAATTTTGAAATATTTATTGAATATCATATGCTCGAATGACATCTAGGACCTTGGGAGCATTACCCCCTCGATCTTGCTAGTAACTACCACGTGCAAGTTCCTACTTGTGCATTACAAAAAAAGAAAATAATGTGTTGAGGAATGACATTAACCAACTATGCAAATATTTAAGTGATGGATTCACCATTGTATTTAATGACATCAACTAGTATTCACTAGGACTTATTTCCATTTTATACCATGATAAGTGACCCAAAAGCAATTAAGTAATGACATATTAGAATTTCAATGAGAATTACCTCATATAAGATAATTTTAGACCTTAGGATTATGAGCTATGGTGTGCCCATGTTCCAAGTTTTACATTTTACATATATCTCTACAATGGTTGTTGCATCTACAGTAGTTGACTAAATTTTTCTATCCTATACACTTTGATAGATAACTAAAAACCAATTACATAATGTCATATTAAAATTTATATGATCATTATTTAAGTAAGGTAATTACAAATCTTATGTCAACAACATCAAATTTCCATAGTCCATGTTGAAATTGTAAGCATTGCTTCTAGATTAAACTACTTTAATTTTTTCTGTGACGACTTTTTGGATCATACTCCATGATCCATCATTACGACGTAATAAGAGAGCATTAGGAGAATATGGATCTTATTACATCATGATGATGGATCATGGAGTATGATCCAAAACGTTGATGCAAAAAAATTAGCAATGCTTACAATCTTAAGTGTGTCCTTATAAGAAATACTCAACTTACATCAAACATACCAGAATTTGATGATGAATCCAAGTCGAATAATAAATGTGAAAATAATGAAAGAAGGAGAAACTAAATCACACACATATAAATTATATAATTATCAAGATGTTTCTTTCATAATCAACAATATTATTAATGCTATTCACAATTAATAGATTTAAACATGTGATATATCTAACAAATTTTTAAAAATCAAAATAAAATTGCGATCTCTTTACAAAAATACAATAATTGATCAATAATAAATTTATTACAAAATTAAACATATATATGATGCATCAATCATAGAAAAAGGTCAAAACTTCTTACATTATCACAAAATAAAAAATTGTACTAAACGCGAAGAACTAGAGAGCACTAAAAGAGAAACACATGCATTCCTCATCATCCGTTACGAAGAGCATTAGAAATTATGTATAAGCAACCATAATCCAAACCTGTTTCGGGTTCGCATAATGCTGGTCAATATTAAATCATGTGTGATACCGGAAAGCACTCCTGTGAAACTACTGAGGTCTTTTCAAGGTTACAATGTATCAAATCAGCCTCAGATTTAAGTCCTGCATAACTCAACGAATTCATTGACAGTGCCGGTGAACTAGGCGAAATTTATGGTATTAAACCACTAATTTATTTGGGTCAGTGTTTTACGCAACCTTTGAGCTAATAAATTTGTGCAGTTTGGAGGCATGTGCCGTGTGATATTTATACGCTTTGCTTCAGACTGCCTATAAGTAAGGCGCTTTTACCGTAAAGACTCGCAAAGTCTGAACTCCATTATAAAGGACAAAGCTACCCATGTTGACCAGGTAAAAACGAGTTAGAGACGAGACTCAACAGTGCTGCAAAACTGGAAAAACATTAAAAATTTGAATAATTGAGCTGCTGTCATGGTTACGTCAAGATTTCACGTGGACACCGTGGGGTTTCCATACATTACGAAATTGCTTTGAATAAAATTGTCTGTCTTATCATGTGTAAGATACGTTCACTCTTGTTATAAGGCGAGGTGAGGAAACCCTATGCAGGAAAAACTCTCCTTTGAATCAAATTTATATTAAAATTAAATTTCTTATAACTATTTTTTTTTAATTCTATGTAAAAGATATCAAGACATGTCATTATTTAGACTATACATAATTTGAAATTCTAATCTTAAATGGTAATCAAATTTTAGTTTTAATTTCATTGTCTCTTAATTTTATTCGAAACCTAATTAAATATTAATGTTTCTCTAATTGTAATTGTAATCATAAATTTCATATTAATTCTATGGTTTATCTAAAAATGGTCACCCTAACTATAACTCTGATTCTAATAATATTATAACCCTAATTATTCTCTTAAATGGAGAATAACACTAAATGAATCTTGAGTTTACCTTGATTGTGACAAAATTCAACACTAACTCGTATTGTAACTATATTCTAATAATAATTGAACCATAAATGTTCCCTCATAAATGATCCTTAATCTTTATAATAACTTAATTGAACTCTAATAGAAATTATGGTAATTAAATTCTAAGAAAAACAAAATAATTACCTAATATTAATTGTGGTTATGAATATTACATTAATACTAATCTTTATCAAATAATAATAATAATAATCCTAGCTCTAACCCTATCTTAATTCTAACTCTAACACACACACACATGCACAATTTTATATTATTTTTATACATTATTTTTGTTTTTGATTAAGTAAAACAGGTTTTACAGGGTGCATGAAACCCACAACATAGTTTAAAATAAGAAGAAATGAGTTCAGTTTAGAGCTAAAGCATTAAAAAACAAAGGGACAGGTCATAGAAAGGCCAACCAAGAAACAACCAAAAAAAAGGAAAGACAAAACATAGCAAAAAGAGGTAGGCACTGGAAGGTGGGTTAAGCCAGGCTTCTGAGCATGACGGAAGCGTTGCATTCGAGAGCCTCCATCATCTCTGTTGCCTCTTTAACCTTCTGAATATCTTGGGGTCCATGGGAGCCATCATCCTCCCTGTTTTTCTTTGTTCTAGCTCTGGTTCTTTTGATTGGACCCTCGCTGGGCTTCTTCTTCTCTTCCTCCATAGTCCTCTAATCAACCCTGATGTCCATCTTTTCTTCCATTTTGTTGATTAGTAGCTTAATGTGGTCATTGGACACTTTAAGAATGTTATAGTTTTACTTGGCAATACCCTTTAGGGTGTCCTCTAGACTGATCATTTTAGAATCTAGGTGCTCAACCCTAACCTCCAGGCTTTGCTTTCGCTCGGTGGTTTTGTGATCCTTGTCATTAGTACTCTGAATTTTATCTTTGAGGTCTTCAATTTCATGGAAAATCCATTTGAAGGACCTGTACTGATCCAACATACTATTCTTCGTATTGTTGAGAAAATCCATCTCCATTTCCCTGGCCTTATCCCTGAGAACCACCAGAGCGGGGTCAATCAACTCCTCCTTATGGATTTTGCCTTTGGTATCCTCCAGAATTTTAGGGTAAACGACCTCCCTTATGATCCACATGTGCACTATATTGATATTGAAGCTCCTCTAGACCTTTATCCCTTTTCCAGAATCTTGACTTTGATATTCCCCTTTGGACTTATCTGTTGAGGTCTCAAGCAAAATGAGAGACTGGGTAGAGGGATTACCCTATTCTTCTTTGGGGTCCTAAAAAATGGGGTCTTGAGCCTCTTTGTTGGTTCCAGACTGGGGCTGAAGAGGTGGGGAGTTATCATCGCTGATCGTGAGATCAACAAAGAGGTGACCTGATCAATCCCTTGTAGTGTTGAGGTTTTCCCCTTTGACCTGTTCTAGCATTTTTGTGGCTTCCTTGTTTGGGTTTCTCTCTTCATCATCTGTATTCATGTCTTCCTCATTCTCGTTATACTCCTCATATGAGTTTATCTCCTTTCTGTCCTAATTTTTAGAGAATTTTTTATTTTGACTGAGCTCAAGGGTCTCTTCTTGGATGAGGACCCCTTTTAAAAAATTTTCTACTCTTCTTCCTCTCTATCCTCAGAATGAGTACCCTCACTATTTCCCGACGGGATGTAGTCCAACCTAGAATCTTCACTATTAGCTTTATTATCTGCAATTTCCTTACACATAATTTGGGCTTTGAAGAAATTGTAAATCACTAGTATCAAGCCTTCATGCAGGGCAGGGTCAGCTATGTTCTTCTGTCTAAAGCCATTAATATTATCATTTATGGAGGAATAGAGATAAAATGGAATGGATATCTTTTTTCCATGCCAAAAGTGATTCAACAAGACAAAGTGGTAGGTGCGAATTCTATCAAACCTAGTATCCAGAGTGACATATGATATGAGGGCCTTGAGAACAAACTGACACAACATTTTCATTCCCGTAGGCTGGTAGTAAGTACCCGACTTGACAATAGCCTTCTTCTCCTTGTTGTCTCTCAAAAAATCATTAACAACATTGTCAGAAATTTTACGATCCCTGTAAAAAATTTTCCTGACAATGGGGATGCCTATGACCAAGGAAATCACCTCCTCCGTGATAGTAAAGGAATTACCCTCTATCTCCACCATTCCTTCGTTCCAACTTTTGACAAAATTTTTGGTGATCTCCTTCCTGCTACCATGGAGTCTTTCTATGAAGGTGGTAACTTCCTCTTTCTGAAGGGCACTCCAAACTTTAGTGCGATTCTTCCACTTGCTATCATTCTATGGCTCCCTTCTGTGTCTTTCCCCAACCATGGCTATAGTCTAGGCACTGGTTTCTCTCTGGTAATGTGGAACCTTAATGTTTTCCATCTTTCTTGCAGCCTTAGTTCTTAGCTTTCTAGATTTTTGCCTTTGAAGGTAATTACAGTTATTGGGAAAGGAAACCCAGAAAGCATGTGGAGGGGACACATAGTAATTAACCTTACTGTCCTTCCAGTGCTTGTCATTAATGTTATAACTCCTTCGAAAAACCCATTTTCTTTCATGATTATCTTTTATTATTTGTTTAGTACTTTGGAGTCTGTCCTCATCGAGAGAATTCATCGCATCACCTGAGAAATCTTCAGCATGGTGCCAACTCATGTTAGCTTCCTTGTTGATAGCCTGGTTGGCGATCCAGTCAGTGACCCAAGTGGCATCCCTGGGCATGTGGATAATGTGGACCACATCAAGATTGTTTTGAATGGCCTACGAAACATCAAACATGTTGGCACTTTTGGTGATGTTTAGAGAGTCAGCTTCTGACCAGAGATGATTGAAACCAAATTTGATTCCACCGCTACCTACCTGGCCTAGGTTCCCTTTGGCCGCTCTCTACATTTTTTTAAATATTTGTATTAACTAACATTATACTATAATGTATCTTATATTTATTTTCTTATATTATATTATTACTTTTTGGGAAATTGTGGGATGATCTGTAGAGAAATAAATTATATTTCACATTCGTCATAGAGAAATATAAGTTGGGAGGCAAGCAAGAAGAAAATGCATCGATTGATTCAATGAAGTTAAAGGTAAAAATTGGGAGAAAAGGATCCCAATTACATCTTAGAATTGCATCAGTACAATAGTGAAATTGAGCTAGAAGCATAATGTATGATAATTGAGCATTGTTTTGGTTAAAATAGGCTTAATTTCTTGATCATTTAGCATTTTCTCATTTTAGAGCTGTCACTAATAGAGGCTTGCTAAGAGCTTAGCATTAACATCTTTAAATAGAGAGCCATAGGATTCTCATTGTCTTTAGTTTCATTACATAGCTTCATAATTGTTATATTTTAGCATAATTTGATTGAAATATTGATGAACTAATTCTGTAAAGATACTTCTTGTATACAAAATGGCACCCACCATGGGGCTCTAGGTCTTAACTAACCAAATTTCAAATTTATTTATCAAATTTCTATAAATTTGTGTTTGATTTCTCTGTCAGACATGCAAAATAGTGCGTATCAAACTTGGAGTAGCGCGTACATGACAAAGTTTGATGCGTTTGAGCAAAGAAATGATGTGTCTATGTTAAAGTTTGACGCATTTACCTAGAGTTTCAACGTGTATAACAACTTCTATCTTCTTTCTTGAACTCTTTCAGTGTGTACACCCTGACTTCGTAGCACGTATGCACCCTTAATCAGTGCGTACAGTTTATTTGCAATTTTAAATGCCACATTCTAAGATTTCTTTATGAGAATTTAAGCATTTAAATAGCGCGTTTAATTTCTATAATGACATGTATAATCGATCTTGTGGCGCATTTACTATCTCAAATAGTGCTTACAATAATTTTTGTAGCGTGTAATTTTTTATTTTTGTGAAATTAAAATTCTGACAGTAAATGATGAGTTCACTATATTTTTCTGATGGAAAAACATCGAAAAGTTTGGAGACCAAAGAGAAGAGTTAACAATGAAGATAAAAAAATCAAGTAAAGGTTGAAAAAAGAGAAAAATAACAAAAAATGAAAAAAGAGAAAAATAACAAAAAAATGAAAAAAAGAGAAAAATACAAAAAAAAAGAAAAAAAATGTTATCTTGGTGAAAACCTAGCAAACAGGTGCCTTGAAATTTGTTTTAAAAAATATTAAAAGAGAAAAAGAGCAATAAATTCAATTGGTGAAAACTTGGTAAACAGGTGCCATTGAAACTCAAGTCTCATTCCTAGTCATATGTGTATATATTGCATTCGTCAACATTTGTAAATATTACATAATAAATCCTAGAGTTGCATTTTTGAAATACCCAAGGATTTTGTCATAGATCTAAAAAGTGTCCAAGTCCAACATCGTAATGGAATCAAACTAGGGGCAAATCTATCCTAAATAAAAAGGATTCATTTAAAATACATCAATTGACACAAATCAATGCATTTAATCACAAGAATAACACCTAGATGATCGATTCGAATCCTAATCCAAATTTTGATCTCACAACGAATAACTTTGATCCTCGATCTCACAATGAGCTTACTTTATCAGGATTAAAATGAACAATCAAATATGAAATAGATGAAGTTCTACTTGAAATATGGATTTGAAAAAAAAAATTGCAATTTTTTTCTAAGTGTTTACTTGATTGGTGAAATCATGTCTTTTTAGAAAATCGATGAAGTCTTGGACTAGATAAGAAATGATAAAAGCATGATATTTTCTTGATTTGTGCATAAGTGTTCTAAGATCAACGTTTTAAGATATGTATCATTTGTGTAATGACATAATCATCAAAGAATCATTGAGGACATGTACATATGAAAAAACGAAGATCTTTGTTTGTTTACGAAACATGATACCTCATACATTTTGATCTTCAATATCATAATGCAAAGATCTACTTGCAATATTGATTTTGATGAAAGTGGTATTCAGACTATCATGGTTGAAAATATAACTAGTGACAGTTGTACCAGCTTTATGCATGTAACTTGGAAGGAAAGAGGTATTCATGTATCATCATGGTTGAACCAGTGAGGATTGTACCGATTTGTGTTTTAAAATGCTCGATGATGAAAATAAACATCCTAATTTTGAATAGATCCTTTTCTCAAAATTTGTGGGATAGACAACTAGATTGCATGGATCTTTTTCTCAAAAAATTTCACAAAAAAAGATAAAAGGGGTGGAGTTAAGATAAAATTTAGAAAATTCATCATTACTTTATGTGATCGAAGGTGTTGGATATCAAATCAAACTTGCATCTTAGTTAAGTGTATTAGATTAAATTACATTATCTATCATCATTAATCATTAAGTGCATTAGATTAAATTGCATTATCTATCATCATTAATCATTAAGTGCATTAGATAAAATTGCATTAATCTATCATCATTAATCATTAGATTACATTCATTAGGTTTGTTAATTATCCATTAATCAATATTGTTAAGTTAGATTGCATCCATTAGGTTAATTCATTATCCATTACTCAATATTGTTAAGTTAGATTGCATCTATTAGATTAAGTTCATGATCCATTATTCATTAACCATTATTAGTTAGATTGCATTCATTATTCATTAAGATAATTATTCATTAGGATCATTATTCATTAGGATCATCATATAAATGCATTAAGTTCATTAGGTTCATTTACCATTAAATTACATCAAGTCCATAAAGAGCATTAATCGTTATTCATTTCATACATCACATAATTAATCATTAATCATTATTCATGAAAAACATCATATCATTAAGCATTATTCATTAAGTATTAAACTCCATTTAGAAACATTTATATGCATCATATTAAACTCATCCATTGCATTAAGTATGGGATATCAGTTATAGCATATAATCATTAAATATCAAATCATTAGAACATTAATCATAAAAAACCCATCATAATGTATCCATCTAATCTATGTCATAAATAAGACATCCATCCAAAGCAAGTAGAGTAAATGCATTCATATCATTTTTGCATTTGAAAAACCATAAATAAAATAAAAGTATATAGAAGTAGGGTCATGTAGAACTGCATATCATCATAAAATCAAAAGTCCAACACATAAAGACATCATATAAAGAAAAGTCTGGGGCATAAATCAATGTCTATAGTATCAAATGTCCATCAATACAATCATAATCTATCAAAGAGTACATCAATATAATAAATATTGATCAAAATATCATGGTACATCAATCAAAAGTGGGCATCATGAATCAACTGGTACCACTACCACCTGCACCTATACCTATACTTGTACCATCTGTGCCAAGACCATCTAGATCTGTATGTGGACCCTTGCTAGAACTAGGCCTAGAATCTTGTTGAGCCATAAAAACCATGAATGTCTGCATCATGACACTAAATTGAGTCATTTATTGTCTCATTTGTGTCATATCTACCTGCAATGACCAGACATCATGTACTAAATTATCAAGATCTTGTAGTGAACTTGGTGTTGTTTGAGCTAGTGGTACTAGTGGAACTAAAAGACTAGGTATTTGACCAACCTATAGGGTAACCCTGAAAACTCGAGGTCTATGCTAACCCCAACCAATAACTCTGATCTTCCAAAGGGATCGAAGAGGTCCTGCTCTCATCCTAACTTTGCCACCTCTCATGTGGACACCATCTCTGGCAGACATAGGGTAAATTAAAGGAATGAACTAACCACCACCTCTCTTGGCTCTACCGAGCCTTTGACCTCATCTACCACCTCTCCCACCTCCACCATCATCATCATCATCTGATCAGTCATCAATGTTAGGAACAGGCTCAGCTGGATCAGTGAACCTTGGAAACAGGTTTTGAATGAACCATTGGGAGTAATCGTCAGTCATACCCACATCAATAATGTGCTCTCGCATGTCCTAGGCTAAGTTTGGAAGGCCTAGGATCTCATCACGTACAATGCAGAAATCAATCTAAGGACCCCATAGAGATCTCTCGACCTATACCTAAGCATAAAGTGCCGAACCCTGTGGCAAATCCTGTATATGACCATACTGACAAAGAACCTTGTAGAAGTATAGCCACTCAATCGAAAGAGGAGTAAACCCTATCATATAGTAGGGAATACACATGAATGGAAGCTATGTCGTATCCTCAACCTAGATATAGTTGCCATGTCACTTGATCTAGATCATTAATGATACTTTGCCAGCAATCAAGCTTTCCCAGATGTTACTAGACAACTATACCCTCATAGATATAGATGCGAGGTCACCCAAGATCTCTACGTTGTAGTACCACTAGATGAATGATTAGGATATTCTCCCAATTCCATAACTGTAAGAGAATGGAACCAACAGATAGTACAACACCATGTCTATAAACCACATCATGCAACTCATGGTAGAGCTACGCCAACATGCAAGAACCCCAATCAAAGTGGCAAGAATGTCCAATCATATCCTCTAAAATATGATGCCAACCAATAGAAAAACTATGACACTGTTGGTTAGGCAGAAGGAAGCCACCAATCAAAACATCCAAAATAGGAGGAAGTACTAGAAAGGAGATGAACTAAGCCCATGGGATGGTCTTGTTGCCAATGGTAGGATAACCAAAGAGACATCTGCATACGGTGCCATCATAAACCTGATCATAGTATATGATCTCTCCATGTGTAGGGATGTAGAGAATTTGGTAAACATCATTGGGAGTGATCTTCATCTCCCCAAGTGGAAAGTGAAAATTATTATGGTCGGAGTGCCAATGCTCCGCCATAAAATGAGTAGTCCTTGATTCACTCAAAATTGAGGTATATCTAGAAGAAAGGAAAGGCCACATCGCCCGATCATCTACCACTCATGAGTGCTCAAGTAACCCACCATGTACAAAGGCCATGGGTACAATCCTCAGACATATAACTTCCAAAGGTGAACCTACAAAATCAAGTGACACTGAATCAATAATTAGATCATCAAATAGTGAATTATCACAGGTCAATCGATATCCTAACCTATCAATATCATCATTAATTTTACCAATTCTACTCAAAGAGGACATAAAATAATCAACCTAATCAAACCAACCAATTAGGATTGACAGTCAAAATTCATCAAAACATGATCATAATTGACCGAAAACCACTTGTTTCATCACAAGATCCATCATTTTTATTCATTGATCGATTGCATGATTCATTCTGAAAGAAAAGAGAGCTCTAGATTTAGTTGTGTGTAAGAAGCCCAAATACAAATCCTCCTTATCAGTAAGATCCTCCATTATCATTGAAGCCAAATCCTCTTGCTTCACATCCTCCTGTCTAATATCCTTCCCTTTATTTTCCTTAGCCAACATCTCACCAGAATAGAGAATGTTGTAATCCTCCCCTTCCAACTTGTCCTCATAATTGGTGTTACCCTCATCCATGTATCCCTCATCAATGATGTCCATAATAGTTTGGTCATTATTTATCCCTATTTCGATTTCCCTATCCATTTTCTCAAACTTATCCACCCTTTCCTACTATTCCTCCTTATTAACCAGAGAATTCTCCATGAAAGAAGGGTCAAGGTCAATAATGATGTTTTTAGTTCCCTAGTTAGGAATAAATTTCATAACAAGATCTTCCCTAATACCCTCGGCAAAGCCCTCCTCATTTCTAGCTGTATCCGCTTTACCTTCAACCTCAATTTTGTCAGCTTCATCATCCCTCGTATCCTCTATTTCCTCTGCAATATCCTTCCCAGAGGCCTCAATGCTCTCCGTCTCATCCATGGAAGTATCCCAAAAAGAAGAGGAACTCTTTCCTTCCACTTCCAAACCCTTTCTCTTCTTTCTCCCCATTTTCTTTTTACTAGATCTCAGGAACTCCGAATCTTTATCTTTGACATAGCCATCATCAGAGTCCATCTGCTCATTCCCTGAGATGATTGAGTACTCCACTAGTACTTTCTTCTTATTCTTCAGAGATGAAGAAGGATTTTCATTCATCTGAGAGTCAACATTTTTTGTTCTTTTATCTGTTGATTCATCCTTTCCCTTTGTAGAGGTAACACTATTTCTCTTTTCCTTAGGGTTTTTCACAAATCTCTTAGCGATATTATTCAACATATGATCATGAATAAGCAAGATGAGACCCTCATGGAGAATAGGAATATTAGCATTCTTACTATCAAAATCAGGCTACAAAGCAAAGAATTAAAGAGATATTATGGGAAAGAGATAAAATCCTTATAGTGAAAGTGATTTAAAATAAAAAAGTGGTGGGACTGGGCTCTAGTAAAATGACCTTCCAGAGAAATGTTTTCCATAATGACAATAAGGACCTCCCACTAGAAATCCTTAATATTATTGACAACATAAAAACCCCTCTTTTTAATAATGGAATCCCTTTCTTTATCAAACTTAGGGAATTTATTAGTGGCCATTTTGGAAACTTTCCTATTTCTATAAAATTTTAGACTAGACAAAGGTAAACGAGTTACCTGAGCAACAAGTTCCACATTGAGGATGATTTACCTAACATCAATCATGACAGAATTGTTCCTCCATCCTACTATGAATTTTTGGGTGATGCCCTTATCATAACCATGCAGTTTCTCAAAATAAGGTGTGATCTGACCCTTCTACAATTTCCTCCATAGTTTAGGTTTCTTCTTGAGTTTCAATAAATCTACAGGTTCCTCTCTATTCAAATCAGCCCCCATTGTCATGTTTCTCTGAAGCATAAAATTCAGACAATGAACAAAAGAAACCCAAAACCAAATGGTAAAGAAGTTGAACTCAAGCACCCAGAAAGAATGCAAGAATAAATAGTAATGATTGTTCATTAACATTTTGAGCCAACCTTGATTATTGGTGATGTAATCTTTATTCCACGGTCCTTTCATCATTTCCAATAAATCTCAGTACCTTACTACTTGTCTTATCATAATTAATAAGACTGATAGCGTCCATGTCCAAGTCCTTTACTTTACTCCACATCATAAGACAGTCAAGACTAACCCCTTTTTTGGCAAACACATTAGCAATGGTGTTAGATTCCCGAAAGGCATGGGACACATAGGATTTTTTCAAAGAACCAAATATATCAATGGCCATGTCTATAGTATTGGATATAGACCATGAAACTTTTGACCTCTCTTTTATTCCATTTATAATGTTTAGGGAATCCCCTTCTAACCACACCTTTTCAAAATTCATTTGTTTAGCTAGCTTTAAGGAATAATAGGCTTTAAGGGCCTAAAAAATATGATTAATTTGAGAGCCAAGAGAAATAGAAAAAACACTGATAAATTTACCAAAACTATCACTAATGACCCTCCCACAACTAGCTTTTCCATGCTTCCCCTTCACCGCAACATCAAAGTTGACCTTCACCTAGCCCTCAGGAGGAGACAACCAATAGCAATTTTCTCTACTTTTATTCTTTTCATTTATTTAATTGATATACCAGCAATCAATTTTGATTCTCGACTCACCAAATTTGTTTAAGTGTAAATAAATTTATTCTCCTGAATTCTTCTGAAAATAACATTAACCAACATAGTAGGATTTTTATGGGCATCCCTAAAAATCCTATTATTACATTCTTTCCAGACATTCTAAATTAAGTGAGGAACAACAAGAAGCCACACCAACCTAGCTATCATGTTCAAATAGGGGCAATTCCATTGTTGGAAAAACTCTTGGATACTTCTAGGAAAAACACAACATATACTCCATCTTTGTAACAACTCTTCCCAGATCTCTAAGGAATAATATCAACTTAGAAGGAGATGAGAAGACCATTCACAATCCTCAGAACACATATAGCATCTATTAGGGATATAGAATCCCCTTTTCACCAAATTGTCTATCATTAAATTTTATTCTAGAGGAAGAGCCAGAAAAAATCTCAACATTTGGGACAAGACCATTATTCTAGGCTTTCACCCAAAAATGAACCTATTCATTAATCCAGTGTTGAATTTGAAACCTATAAATAGAAGCAACATAGAATTTACCAAATGACTCAAGCCCCCAAATAAAGGAATCCTCCTTATTATCAATTATTCACTGGACATTGAGGGTGTTATTGATGTTTTCATGAAGATTCACCCAATTTTTACCTCTCCAATAATCTCTAACATTTTCTCCAAAAGAAATGTTTCTTCTATTCATAAGATCCTAATATTTAGGATAGCTACATAGGGGCTTATCAAGAATCCAAGGTTCTTCCCAAAATTTGATCTTCCTCCTGTACACACTAAATAGTGAACTTCTCTAAGTCATTACTTCCAAGGGAATCCATGAATGGGAAACCTTGAGAAAGTGACCTAGAGCTCCCTTGGCATGGAGTCACAAGGATGTTTGATGGTGCTCTTAGCTAGAGCTATTGAAGCATGCAACCTTGCTAGTAAACCACACAATGGGAGATTCAATGAGACAAGGGAAAGAATGCCAATATCCTTAAGAATCAATAATGAAGATGCAATGAAACTATGCTAAGAATGAAGATGCAAGCTAAGCTATGGAAATGAAAGTGTTACAAACCTTTGCTAATTAAGTTATGTGAGCTAATCTAGAGCATAAAGGAAACTAAGCTAGAAAGCATAAACATGAAGCTAAGATGCAAGAATGAAACTAGAATGAAAGAATGATCTCCAAAGCTCCAAAGTCTCCAAGAAATCCTGCAGCATAAGATTAGTATTCAAAGTTGGGATCCTAGAATGAGAAAAGAGCTCTCCTTTTAAAGGAATTGAAAAGGAATGGACCATGGAGATTAAGAGGCAAAATATTTAATCAAGGGTGGAGCATCAAAGAGGGGCAATCCATGTGCACAAATATCCTCCAATGAGAAAATAAGAGTTGAATTTTGTGTCCATATGAGACAAAAAGTGCTTTTCTTCTTTTTATAAAAATAAGAATAATGCTTTATTTGTGCAACTTAGGATAAGAGGAAAAGTGGGGGCTTTTTATTTAATAAAAGGGTAGGAAATTCCTTTTAAATAAATAAAGACTTAGGATAAAATGGTTAGCCCTTAGAAAATAATCGAATAAATGATAAAACCAGGATTTGATCAAGGAAATTGATATAAGACTGAAGATGCTGATTCGGGAAATTGATAAATTGCTAAATGAGGGCCCAAAGTCTAGGCGACCATTTTAGGGTGCATTCATTTTCCCATCTTTGACTAATGTGAGATCGATTTGGGATCACATGTGGTCAAAGAATAGAATTGAAATGTGAGATCAATTTGGGATCACAAAACAACCCAGATGTGTGTTCGACAGATGGGAACACATCAGGACAAAGATAAGCATAAGCTGACAAAGATAAGCTGAAAGACAAGACCAACACCTGTATAGCTAGGTAATAATCAAGTCTCAAATAAGAGATAAGAATCTCACGCTGAGATGATTGAAAAAGCTGAATCAAGAATTAAAGCTGATAGGTACTGCCCCCTCGAAATCAAAATTGAAATCAAGTAGAGGAGAACAGAAAATTGATAAACTTGATCAAGTCACTAGAAATCACAATGGAAGGTAAAAGGTGATAGGATAACCATCAAGCAAGAAAGACATTTCCCAATTTGACTAGGTTTGACTAGGAAAGATATAGGATAAAAGTGAAGTCAAACCTCAGAGAGATGAAAATGAATGAAAGACTAGAAGGTTGAAAGAGATGGGGATGAAGAAATGAAGATGCCCCAACAAATATCAAAGGATCATGCCTCAAATGGTCAGGCAATTGCGCAGAAGGAGAAATATTGAAATGTGATTTTGACTATCAAGATGAACTCGAATTTCAATTTCGATCCCAAAAATGGATCTAGGATGCCAAAATTAGGCAGGGGTGTAATTTTCACACAATTCTGAGGTATTTTGAAAATTAGGTCTAAAAGTCAAAATGCTATAAAAAGGGGGTAAAAAGGATGTGATATGAAAGACAAGATTCGAAAGACATGATTGAGAAGAAGCGAAAGGTGAGCACAATTGACCGACACGTCCATGAAAGATGAAAGGAGAGATCTCTCCATGTGCAAGATGCAAATTAATCTAACATGAACCTAAAAATGCAAGCTACTATGAAAAGTGGTTTACTTGCAAGGTCACAAAGCTTATTAGACTCTAATATTCATCATCGAGTGTTATTGGTAGCATCACAAGATCATACAATGCACACTAGTATAACTATGTGAATCTGAATATGATCTATATCAGATAGATACATGGGAATCTTACCTAGGCATCAAAGACATATAGGTCAAGATGACTAGTGCAGGGAGATTTCCTGAGTTTAATATGGCAAGATTATACTTGCATCGAGACACAAGGAAAGTCAAGATAGCTATAAGTATGCACTTGCAAAAATAGTCAAGGATAATACCTTGTAGACCCTAATGTCAAGTGGAACAAGCCTAATGCTAATGATAGTTAGGACCAACAAAATATACCCACAAGCAGAAAAAGCAATAAAACATGTCCTCATGCCCCCAGTCTTCTAGCTCGACAACATTGAAAACTATTAGGGAGAGAACACTCATCAAAGAAATCATCATAGACAACACATAAAGAAATAAAATTCAAGCAAGTCTCAATGAGTCGAGTGTTTAAGTGCGTGTGTGTAGGTCATAGAGTCAAAATTTGAGTATCAAATCTGCTAGTGAGAGAATATCATATCATGCTAGACTGTGGGTAAGACATCTGATAAATGTTGAGAAACACTTGATGCTAGGGTAGTGTTGAAAAACACAGTTGGGGTGGTGTTTAAAAACACCATTTGCAAGGATGTCCTAAAGACCAACGCATCCTAGAGACCAAAGCTAACACAGTTATGCCCCCTAGACAAAGACAAAGATCAATTCCAAACCAAGGCAACAAGGTCAAGGCATGATGGAGAAAGGCTAAGTGTCGAGGATGCATGCTAAGAAACAAGGGTGCAAAGGTCTCAAGTAGCACTTGTTTCTAGGTTTTCACCACTTGGAGATTTTTTGATTTTTTAATTTTTTTTTTAATTTTTTTAATTTTTGATTTTTTTTGTATTTTTTTAGGACTTTATATGCTTTTTAGGATTTTTTCAGCATCATCTATGAATTTTTTTGGAATTTTTTCAGGATTAATAAATATGTACAAAGGATGCCCCCATACAGAATAGGCATCATGGATAGAACTTCTTGAGGTGCAAAATATTGATAGGCTTAGGGAGTTGTTCTCCCTCTGGATTAGATAGTAAATAAGCACTTGTTCCGAAAGAAACAGTAATAATGTATGGTCCAAGCCAATTAGGTTCAAATTTTCCCTTTTGCTCTCTATGTTATTGGTTCTTAGGGTTTTCTCGTAGGACAAGATCCCCCACTTGAAATTCTCTAGGGTGAACCTTCTTGTTGAATGCTTTGGACATACGCTTTTGGTAGACTCTCATGTGATCAAATGATGCTTGACACTTTTCATCTAGAAGTTCTAGTTCTTGGAGCCTCATGGCACGGTAGTCTTCACCAGTAACTAGACCTTTGAGAGAGACTCTAAGTGAAGGAATCTCCACCTCTAAAGGTAACATTGTTTTAGCACCATAAGTGAGGGCAAAATTAGTAGCCCCTGTTGGAGTACGAATACTCATTCTATAGGCCCACAAGGCCGAATTTATCTGTAGATGCCAATCTCTACCATTTTTGTGAACTATTCTATGGAGAATCTTGAGAATCATTTTATTCAAAGCTTCTGCTTGTCCATTTTCTTGCGGAAAGTAAATGGAGGACCAATGTTGTTTTATCTTGAATTTCTTGTAGAGATGTTTAAGGTCCTTATTTTTAAACTGACCTCCATTATCAGTGATTATTTCAGAAGGCACTCCATACCAATAGATGATATGGTTCAAAATAAATAGAGAAACTATCTTGCCTGAGGCAACAAAAAGTGGGATAGCTTCTACCCATTTGGTAAAGTAATCAGTAGCAGTGATAATGAATTTGTGTCCACCTGATGAGTTGGGATGAATCTACCCAACAAGGTCAAATGCTCAGCGTTGAAATGGCCAATGAGAAATAGATAGAATAAGCTCCCTACCTAGAGCATGTATCAAGTTACCATGTTTCTGACAATTTTCACATGATTTAGCAAAAGTTACTGCATCTATCTGCATGGTAGGCTAGTAGTACCCAGCCCTAAGAAACCTTCAAGCCATGGCAAGACCATTGGAATGTCCTCCATAAATTCCCTCCTGGATGTCAACTAACACTTGGTCAAACTCATCCTTTTCCAAGCATCTAAGAGTGTCCCATCTAAACCCCTCCTATACAAATCACCAGAGATAAGGGTGTGGCGAGAGGCATTGTGGATCAAGTTTCTTCATTTAGAGTAGTTGAAGGTTTTAGGGATAATGCCATCATGGAGGTATGATTAGATGGCACCATAGCGGGATGACTCGTGACCAACAAGGGTACAAAAAACTTGGCTTTCTTGGGAGTCATAGATAGGGTAGCGTAGCTCTTCCACCAGGAATTCGAATCTAGACTCATGCTATTCTAGCTGAAGAAGTGAAGCCAATGTAGCCATAGCATTAGCTGCTTTGTTATGTTCCCTAGGGATTTGTTGAAATGTGACAAAGGTGAAATATCACCTTAATGAATCAACCATTTTCTTGTAGGATATCATTTTTTTATCCTTTGTTTGGTATTATTCATTAACTTGGTTGACTATTAACTATGAATCACCATAAATATGTAGCTCTGTAATTCTCTACTCCATTGCCATTTTTAGTCCATTTGTCAAGGCCTCATACTCAAAAATGTTATTTGTGCACGGGAACAATAGTTTGTAGGACTTATGGATTGTGTACCCATGAGGAGAAAAAAATAAAACTCTTGCTCCTAAACCATTTTGCATGAAAGAGCCATCAAAGAAAATCTTCCATGTTCTTGCAGTCATGTACATTATGTGCTCATCTGGAAATTCAACTTGAATAGGCATTTTATCTCGAATTGGAAAATCAGCCAATTGGTCTACAAGGGCTTGTCCTTTTATAGCCTTACGCTCAACATACTCTATGTCAAATTGTGATAGGATCATCATCCATTTAGAAAGTCTACCTGTGAGAGCAGCCTTACCAAGAAAATATTTGAGAGGATCAATTTTTGCAATGAGGTGTATTGTATGTGCAAGCATGTAGTGTCACAACTTTTGGGAAGCAAACACCACCGCTAGGCAAGATTTTTCAATACTAGTGTAGTTGACCTCATATGACACAAGAGTACGACTGATGTAGTAGATAGCTCTTTCTTTCCTAGTATCATCAAGTTGAGCCAATAATGCCCTTAGGGAAGATTCTGTTGTTGACACATACAATATGAGTGGTTTTCTTAGGATAGGAGGCATTAAGATTGGAGGATTGGCCAAGTACTACTTGATTTGGTCCATGCTTTTCTGACAATCCCCATTCTAGACACATTTAACCCCTTTATGTAATGTCTTATTAAAGGGTTGAGCTTTATTAGCCAATTGTGAAATAAACCTCCTTATAGATTGAAGTCCTCCCTGAAGACTCCTCATTTGGCTGATGTTTTTGGGAGGTGACATATCCAATATTGCTTGAAATTTCTCTGGATCCACCTCTATTCCTTTGGCTGAAATGATAAACCCTAGAAGTTTTCCAAAGGTGACTCCAAATGTACACTTTTTTGGATTTAATCTAAGTTGAAATTGCTCCATATGATTTAGAATGACCTCCAAATCATCTAGGTGTGTATTCCTTTTTTTGGATTTTGCCAAGGTGTCATCCACATAATCTTCCATATTCTTATGCATCATGTCATGGAAGATAGTTGTCATAGCTCTTTGGTATGTAGCTCCTGCATTTTTTAGTCCAAATGGCATGACGTTCCAGCAATAGGTTCCCCGTGCACAAGTGAAGGCAATCTTTTCCCAGTCTTCAAGAGCTATCTTGATTTGATTATAGCCAGAAAAATCATCCATCAAAGAATAGATCTCATAACCCATGGTCATGTCCACTATCATGTCTATGTTTGGAAGTGGAAAATCATCCTTTGGCCATGCCTTATTAAGATCTCTAAAATCTATGTAGACACGAATAGACTTGTCATGTTTTGAAACTGGTACAATATTTGAAATCCATTCGACATAATCAATGTCTCTTATAAATCCTGTACTGAGGAATTTTTCTAGTTTAGCTTTGACAAGAAGAGCTATGTGAGGATGCATTTTCCTCAACTTTTGTTTTACTAGTTTGATACCACGAGCTATGGACAAATGATGCATAATGAGATTAGTGTCCAATCCTGGCATGTCTGAGTAAGTCCAAGAAAAATTAATCTTCTTGGTTTGTAGGAACTTGGTATATGCTTCCTTTTCTTGTGTTGATAGAGACTGAGCCAAATGTACTATTTGTGGAGCCTTTTCTATACCCAAATTGACTGGCTATATAGGCTCAACAAGCACTAAAGACTTGTCTTGAAAGTAACTTGGGAGATGATCAAGTACCTCACCCTTAGGTGTCTCAAAGAGGTTTTCACCCTTGGATACATCCTTTATTTTTACTTTTTTCGGTTCTGACACCACCACACAGTGGTTTTTGCCATCATAACTCTTATTCTTTTTTTCTTTTCTTTTCATTTTGTGACTAAGGTACTTGATATCTTGTTTTTTCATGCTTGTAGTTGGTTCACTAGTGGAAGAGACTACGGGCTCAAGGGCATTTAGTTAACATGCTATCTCATAGTCATTTTGAAAGTTAGGAGCTGAGGCTCTTAATAGTGCTGAGACCAATCAATTAGGTGAGGATTGGCAAGGGGTAGATCAATGACTAGTTCAATATTGTGTATGTGAATGGTATCATTCTGGTGATTCCAAAGTTAGGGTCCGTCAAGTATCCCTCTAAGGTATCCAAATCGGGACTTATCCTACCAAGCAAAGCATCATCCACTAAAGTGACTTATGGATTCGAGTCCTCTAATCCTATACTAGAGTCGTTAGCTACCTCGGGTTGGGCACTATAAGCATGAACAACATCAATGTCCATGTCAATTGTAGAAGAATCGAAGAGTGATTCCCACTCATATTCATGTGAGTCCATGTCTGAATCCTGACTGGGATGTTTGCACTAGGCATGTTTACATTGTCTGGATGTAGAAGATGTAATGTCACCAAGGGTAACACCCTCTTGAATGCCATTTGTGTATTGATGTTCTAGAATAGGACCCTCAACATGATCTTCAATAGCAGACTCTTGTTGTTCTAGGTTTGAAACTGTTGGATTGGCAATTGGAATATCTGAATCTCCCCATAGGAGATTAGTGGTAGGGACCCAAT
Source organism: Chamaecyparis obtusa (assembly GCA_027943335.1). Lineage (NCBI taxonomy): Eukaryota > Viridiplantae > Streptophyta > Pinopsida > Cupressales > Cupressaceae > Chamaecyparis > Chamaecyparis obtusa. The sequence goes on from BSBK01006019.1 coordinate 64,801, forward strand.
CTTCACACATGTCCTACTGATTTGTCAGATTGGGTATGTAGTTTGATTCATCATCACTATCTGTCATAGCAAGGATAGGAGTAGTTTTCTTATTCTGACTTTCAAAACCTAGGCCAACCGTTGTCTTAGACCTGGGGCCAAAAAGAGCATGGTCGAGTGGTTCAAATATAGCATCTAATCTATGACTGAGAGGACCATGACCTGGATAACCCATGTTTTTGACGAGAGTATACCCTCTTCCATATGTATTAGGAGAGGGAGAGAAGTTCTCATTATGCAAGTATTTGTCTTCTCTAAAGATCCAGTCCTTGATAGGCACCTCTTCTTTTTCATCCTAGATGGGCACTAAGGACTCTACAAATGTATCAAACAGAGTCATAGCTAAGGATGAAGGATGCATCTCTTGTGAAGGTTTTCCATAGGACCTAGGTAAGACTGGAAATTTTGTAAAGAAGTCAATTTGATATCCCCCCATACCAAGGTTTATGGATTTGAACTTATTTTGGCATTGTGCTAAAGTGGCATCAAAATCCTCTGCTTCTTTATTGAGAGGAACATGAGTCCCTTCTGAAATTGCATTAATAGATAATGTGCTATCCCCTGGTATACAAAATTCTACTCCATTATAGGGGAACTTAACACATTGGTGGTAGGTGGATGACATTTCTTGCATGTCATGGATCCATGGTCTACCAAGTAGGATATTATATGCTAAAGGACCAGCATCAACAATCTGGAACACAATGTCCTTTTCCACAGGGCCAATCTAGATAGGAAGGATGGCCAAGCCTTTAGAACTTCTCTCTACCTCATCATAGGATTTGATGGTGATTTTCTTTCAGTTATCAATAACTTGCTTAGAGTAACCCAGTATCTCCAACAAACTCAAGGAACAAATGTTGAGCCTAGCAGCCCCATCAATCAACACATGCTTGACATGGGTCTTGTGGATCATGACTTCGATATCAAGGGAAAGATTATGCGGATGGCTCAAAGCTTTGTCATCTTCTTCTAAGAATTTTAGGTAATGAGGGATGGCAAGGTGGTTAACCATGTTCTGGAATTGGTCAACATCTATGTTGTTAGGAACATTGGCTGCACACAAAGCATCCTCAAGGATACGCTTATGTCTTGGAGATAATTCCAAGAGTTCAAAAATTGAGATTTGAGCTAGCATTCTTTGTAACTGGTCAACAAGATTATAGCTCATTTCAGGGTTGACTGCTGACTTGGTGGTGACATTCTTGGATGTCACTTGCTTGGGTTTGCTGGACTAGTTGGAACTAGGACCTCTAATAATCACAGGATCTTGACTTTGGCTTCTGGTAATAGCGTTGAGAGCTTGGGATGACCTTTGAGAGTGAGGACCCCTAAGCACCACCATAGGTTCTTCATCAAATATAGGGGGAGAGCTCACATCATGACCATGAGAATCTTTGTTTCGCATCATGTTGACACTTTCCTCAACAATCTCAAGCACATTGACCACATTTTCTACACCTGTGTAGGTATAGTTGATTTCGGCCTTGCCATTCTTGGGTTTAGAGGTTTCCCCCTTTTCATATTTAGGAAAAGGCTCCTTGAACACCTTATGGTCTGCATTGGTATTTTACCCATCAATCTGAAGTTTTCCACTCTCAATAAGATCTTGGATAAGGTGCTTAAGTTTCTAGCAATGCTCAATGTCATGGCCAATGCCATTGTGGAATTTGCAGAAAGCTTTTTCATTCCACCAATGTGGCTTAACATCAAGTATGCTGAAGTTTTCTGGATCTTGTGGTTGTGCAATATTATTGGCAATAAGGGTCTTGAAAACATCCTCATAGGAGTCACCCAGTTTAGAAAATTGTTGCCTCTCCTTCTTAGGCTTTTCTTGATACTTTGGTTTATGCTCTTGTTGGTTGGAGGATGTGTTGAGCTTCATAGCTTGGACCACACTAGACAAATGGAGGCCTCCTTGATCCTTGGGTTGGGAAGAGTCCACAACTCCATCATTGACTACTTGTTTATTCTTGTTCCAATGCGAGTGCTTGCCTTTGTCCTTATTAGCATTGTTAGGATTTTGACCGTTGTTGTTATTGCTATGTTTGGTCAAAATGCCTTGCTCTTTCAAGACATCCTCTATTCAACATGTGGTCTCAACCATAGTATCGAAGGAATCAAAGACCATCTTCTGAACCTCATAACGCATTTTAGGCACCAAATTACTAACAATGATGTCAATCCTTTCATGTTCAGGGATAGTCCTAGAATAGCGGGAGCATAATCATCTCCACCTTTGTAAGAAGGTAACAAAGGATTCCCCTTGGTTTTGTTTTAAATTGCACAAGTCCAACATAGTGATTGATCTTGACAAAATTGTATGCAAAATGTTGAACAAAACTATGTACAAGTTCTTTGAAAGTTTTGATGGGAGGGGTTATGTTGGTAAACCACTCCATGGCTTGACCCTTGAGGCTCCTTGGAAATAGTCTCATTAGATAGGAGTCATTTGTGAAACTCAAAACTCATGATATAGAACTGATGCACATGATCATGTGGGTCGCCATTGCCGTCATACTTGTCATACTGGGGGATTTCAACTTTTCTAGGAAAATCCTTCATACTCACACTTTTGTCGAAATGATTGGGACAAATAGAATCAAGTGAAAAAGAACTTTTAGGTGCCAACACCTTTTCCATGATGCGCTTGAGTTGTTTGATCTCCTCTTCTTGAGAGGGTCCTTGTTTCTTGATTCTTCTATCCACATCAAAGTTGTAAGGGACCCTAGCACCCTTTTTAATCAAGCTCTCTAGGAACCTATCTTTATTTTGATCAAGATAGTTCTCCACATATTGTTGGAATAGTGGCTCTTGTTGCATTCTCATAAAATCTTGATCATCAAAACTTGCACTACTTCCTCCATGTTGATAGCCATGATGAGCTCATTGGGAGGGTTGTCTCGAGTTCCTAGGAGGTTTTCTTCTCCTATGTTGTGAAATCCTCCTCCCTCTAGGACTAGGAGATCTTGAAGGGGTCCTTGACCACCTTCTACTTCTTGGGGCTCTTGAGGGAGTAGAGGGTGGAGAGTTGTTTCCATTTTTGGTACCCCTATTGTTGAATTGATCATTGAGTTGTTGGGCTAAAAGCCTATCTTGTTCTTCTTGGAATGCTTTTCTTCTCAACTCTAACAAGGCTTGTTGCTCTTCCTCTAGGTGTCTAAAGCTTTCTTCTTTAGTGGCTTGTTTGTCCAAAAAGGCTTTCTTTTCATGCTCAATTCTTTTAAGCCTTTCATTTGCATATCTTGAGGTTGTTTTGAGCGGGGAGTTGGACCTTGAATGTTTGAACAAGTCGTTAGTGAATGTTGCATTCACATGAGCATCACCAGATTCATTGTTTTGGTCTTCATGGTGTGACCATGCATCTTGGTGAGATGGCCCATAATGTCTTTTGGCTCTTTGATGGATGTCTAAATATCTTGAATTAATAGGGGGTGATTCAGGTTGATTGTCATCACCAAATAGCATGTTATCCCTATGTTTTTGGAAAATGTCATCAAGAGTTTGATCCATTACTTCTCTCTATTTTCTAGTCATGGTGTAGCTCATGTCCATATTTGATTGAGAAGATGGTAAAGAGGTACTCAACTCACTAGGATTTCTCTTTGGGTCAAACCAAGCTTCAGACTCGCTCCTAGGTGATTGATCAAAGGTGGGTTTCTTTCCCTTTCACTTTTGACGAGTGTGGACTATGGGTAACTGATCAAAAACAACTTGAGGTCATTTTCCTTGACTAACTTGGTACCTTGTCATAACCGACCTGAAAGAAAAAGACCCTTGGTGATAAGATGACCTTATGAAACATCAATACCAAACGAGGATAGTAAAAGTGTTCAATTGTCCAAAAAGAGATGGTGAGATAGAAACCTGCAAAAGGTGTAAACCAACACTGCCACATAGGTGTATAATAAAAGGATAAGTATCCTAACACATATGGACCAGGAGGATGGATTTACCCAAATATATAATTGAAATTGAAATTTGAATTTTTATGGAAATGAATTTGGACAAAAAAGTACTGAAACTCTCCAAGTGTGTTTACCAAAGAATCTAAAGATGTACTTTTTCAACAAGGATGATCTTTGACTTATCGATGCCAAGAAAAACTACTTTGTAAAATCAAAGAACACTAATTCAAGGGATCTAAAGACAGGAACTCAAGGTACAAATAGGTTTCTAGCAGTAGAGTAAGTCACCTACTAAAATCTGGCCAACTAAGGAAAGACTAAAAATTGCATAAACCAAATAGACAACAAAAAGGCTCTATGTGACAGTTTCTAGGCTAACAGTATGACAGTTTCTGACTAGGCAATATTTTAAAGAAGGCAGTATGATAGTTTCCAGGCAAGCAGTGCGATACTTTCCAGGCAAGCGGTGTGATAGTTTTGTAGGGATGAACTATCGCATGATAAATCTTAGTATAGTGTGTGATACAGTTTCAGGATCGTATAACCTTTGACCAGTGAGTGTTAAAAATCTCAGTTTTAAGGGCAATTTGGTCAAAATTTTAGTTTGAAGGTTGGATTTTTCGATTTCAAGCATAGTATTAGCAATAATTAGACAAGTTTGCAAATAGTATGGGATCAAACATGTCATAAAACACTTCCACAAGGGCAAAATCAACCTTGCCAAGACAAGAAATAGTGATATCAAAGCAATAAAATCCTATGAATGCTACCGTGATGTTTGATATTTGAGAACGTTTACACGGGTAGATCACAATGAGAACACTTCAAGCACTTACTAGCCTAAAAAGACAATGGCTCAATACTTAACAACTTGGCCCACACTTGATGCTCCATTGCCTCACACAAAGTGGTTACCCACAATAGATGTTGGCTTTGTCGTGGAAGTGCCAATGACACAACCAAAGGAACACAGATGGTGAGTAATCTTGGGGTGATCTGGGTTAGTCCACTAGGATCAATCCTTGCACCAAGAAGCTAAGCAACAAAATAGGGTGGCTTCTATCTATGGTTCTTAGTAAGGGCTTCCATTCATAATACCCCTCTTGCTCCCCAAAGGGACTCCTTACCTTGTAGAAAGTAATGGACCTCATGGCCACAAGAGTACCTTAAGCATTCTTGCTCAACATTTTCCTTATGTTCACAATCCCACAAGTACTCACATCAAGTGAAGACAAGTACTACGTCTACCAAGGTTTTATGTCCTTGATAGCCTTGAGTTTATAGTGGGTTGGAATAGCTAGCAAAAGGCTTGTCCCCACTTGGGTCATTCCTCTTGATTGCTCAAGAGTAGGCCCGCTAAAGGATTCTAAAAGCTAAACAAAGAGTGGATTAACCTTTGAGTTTCAAGATTTTTGTTTCACCTCAAGGGTGAAGAGCATAATCTCCTAGCTCAAAAATTTCTCCCAAACACACCAAGCAAAGGTTCAATTACCCTCCCGCTTTCAAAATCCAAAGATGGGTCAAGATTTCTATTTCACCACAAGGGTGAAGAGCATACTCTCCTACCACCCAAAGATTCCTACAATAAGATATTAAGTGCCTAATAAATGAAATAACTAGTATATGCCACACTCAAAATGAAAGCAATAAAACAAGCACTTGATTTGGTTTTTATGCTTTGGGCAGCCCTGCAAAAACCATTAGTAGCCCTTGTGCATTTGAAGCTTTGACATGCATTCTTTTAAGAAAATAATCAAACAATGAGAGCACCTACAAGCACAACTTGTTAGCCCTATAAGGGTTAGCACATCAAAACCAAATGAAATATGCAAGTAAACCCCTATTCTACAATAGCAAATCAGAAATCTGAATCAAACCAATTAAATCTTGCAAAGAAATGACAAAAATTTCTCACTGCCAGGCCTGGGCAATATTTCTATTAGAGAAAGGATCGTGCAATATTTCATTTTGTACTGGTGTGATACTTTATCTCCATGCAATAATTCCTGATACCTGCATGCGATAGAGAACAAAACAACAGTGTGACAGAGTCTACCAAGGCATGTGATACTTTAACTGGTAAAGTATTGCACTGGTATATAAGAAACTATTGCACGACACTGGAAAATTGTCACACGATAATTCTGTCAGGAAAAATAGAAACCCGAAACAACAAGAAAATATTGATGAAAATTTGATGGAAATGCATAAAAAGAAGGACAAAACAAGAGTGTTATGCCCCACAGTGGGTGCCAAAAATGTACATACTAAATAGTGCACTTCTCTAAGTCATTTCTTCCAAGGGAATCCATGAATGGGAAACCTTGAGAAAGCAACTAGAGCTCCCTAGGCATGGAGTCACAAGGATGTTTGATGGCACTCTCAGCTAGATTTATTGAAGCATGCAACCTTGCTAGTAAACCACATAATGGGAGATTCAATGAGACAAGAGAAAGAATGCCAATATCCTCAAGAATCAAGAATGAAGATGAAAGCTAAGCTATGGAAATGAAAGTGTTACAAACCCTTGCTAATTAAGCTATGTGAGCTAATCTAGAGCATAAAGGAAACTAAGCTAGAAAGCATAAACATGAAGCTAAGATGCAAGAATGAAACTAGAATGCAAGAATGATCTCCAAAGCTCCAAAGTCTCCCAGAAATCCTGCAGCATAAGATTAGTATTGAAAGTTGGGATCCTAGAATGAGAAAAGAGCTCTCTTTTTAAAGGAATGGACCATGGAGATTAAGAGGCAAAATATTTAATCAAGGGTGGAGCATCAAAGAGTGGCAATCCATATGCACAAATATCCTCCAATGAGGAAATAAGAGTTGACTTTTGTGTCCATATGAGACAAAAAGTGCTTTTCTTCTTTTTATAAAAATAAGAATAATGCTTTATTTGTGTGACTTAGGATAAGAGGAAAAGTGGGGGCTTTTTATTTAATAAAAGGGGAGGAAATTTCTTTTAAATAAATAAAGGCTTAGGATAAAATGGTTAGCCCTTAGAAAATAATCGAATAAATGATAGAACCAAGATTTGATCAAGGAAAATGATATAAGGCTGAAGATGCTGATTCAGGAAATTGATAAATTGTTGAATGGGGGCCCAAAGCCTAGGTGGCCATTTTAGGGTGCATACACCTCCCATCTCCAATCTTCCATCTACCCCCTTCAGTAGCCACCTTTCTAGCTTTCAGAACATTGTTCTTGATTTTAGAAACTCCAATGTTGAAAGCCTTTTGAGTGATCTGGTCAAGGTACAAATTAGAGACATTTATTTTTCTAGATGGTGTTCCATTATTTCTCTTCTCCATACATTCTCCATCACTATTCTACCAGAAGGACCTTCATTTATTTGATAGATCTGATGCCTAAACCTCCAAGATTCTTAGGTCTACAGAACTTATCCCAAGCCATCAGAGGGATACATTTTCTTTCTTCAGTTCCAGACCATGGAAAGCATTTTTGAATACTTTCCATTTTATCTAAAAACTTATAAGGAAATTTAAAAAGGCTGAGAACATAAATAACTAAACTTTGTAAACAAGATTTGAGCAGATTGATTTTTCCTGCTTGCGAAAAATGGATGCCTTTCCATCCACCTATTTTTTTGTTTAACTTCTCCATTAAGTCCAACCAGAAGGAATCTGGTGGTTTATCCCCTAAAGGAAGACCCAAATACATAGAAGGGAAGGAAAAAATGTTGCACTCCAGGATAGTAGCAATCTCCTTTTGTCTATTAGGTACAAAGTATTTATGAAAAAAATAGAGCTCTTCTTCCAATTAATTAACTTTCCTGAAGCCCTGGAATAGGATTGGAGAACCCCTTTTAAGTTTTTGGCCTCATGAACAAAAGCTTCTCCTATAGCTATAGTATCATCAAAAAACTACTCATGTGAACAAATTAAATTGGCAGAGGAAGGATGTAGCCCTTTTAGATTCCCTTCACTAATTAAAAGTTGGATATACCTTCCCATACTTTCAGCCATTGTAGTGAAAAATAAATGGGAAAAGGGATCACCTTGCCGCAAGCCCCTAGAATTGTTGAAAAAGAGAGTAGAGGACCCATTGATAAGGACAACAAAGAATGGTGGAGATAAGTTGGTCTATCAGTTGAATAATTTTGGGCCCAAATCCAAATTTCTCTAGCACAATCCTAAGATACTTATAGTCCACTCTATCATAAGCTTTATCCATATCCATCTTAAGGGGAAAACTATGTTTCTTATATTTTCAGAGAGAATAAATATTTTCATGCACTGCTATTATAGAATCTAGAATTTGTATTCCTGGAACAAAACTATTATGTTGATGGGAAATGATAGAGGGAAGAATTTTGAGAATTCTCAGAGTCAACACTTTAGAAATAATCTTATAGAAGGGGAATTGCATAAGCTAATAGGTCTAAAAATATCAAAGGATTCAACACCCATCTGCTTTAGGATTAGAGCTAAAAAAGTAGCATTGATCTCCTTTAGCATTCTCCTACACCCATAGAACTCTTTAACAACATTAGTGAATTTTTTTCAAACTATATTCTAGAATAACTAGATAAATAACATCTGGAAACCATCAGGGTTTGGAACTTTATCATCCTCATAAGTTACACTTATTGAACATTTTATTTTACCTGGGGTTTTTGATGTAAGAGAATCTTAGGATCTTGGCAATCTTGCATCAACAAATTTTTTTTTTTTTTTTTTTGTTTTCTTATTTGATCAGCCTGGTGTTTTGGTTAGTTGTTGATATGTGCTTATTCTTTTGATAAAAGGTTGAATCTCTCACTTTACTTCTAATTTGTCTCATTTCTTCCATTGTGTTGTATTGGCTACAAGGTTTGGACCAATCTCCTTGAGGTTTCTCCATCCTTGACTACATCATATATATGGGTGAACACATATATGTATATGTATATATGTGTCAGTATAGACATTTAATTATATCAAGCCATATTTAGTAAGTAAAAGTTAAAAGGTTTGTACTTATTAAATAATTAGTTAAGTATGTCATTTATGGTATTTTATTTATTTACTATAAAATAAATATGAGATAATTATAATATTGTAATGTTATATAATAAACTATAGTAATTAATGAGAGATATGGTTTTCTTATCCCTCTAATTAACGAATTGGTTATGGAAAGGCAGTTTCTTCCCATACAACTCCTTCCAAGGCAATTAATATGGAATGGTTTTATGTTTCACATATAGTTTTTTTTTTCTAGAAAAATAAATTAGAGAGGTGTTAGGAGGAATTTCAAAGATAAGAGTCTATGAATACCCCTATTTTTAATTTTTGAGATTGGGGTGTTTTGATGAGAGGTTGCAAAGATTTTTTATTCTCACTATTTTCAAACAATAGTGTGAGAGTGATTAAAGATTTTGAAGTTATTTTCTTGTCAATATTGGATTGAGTCTGGTTTGAAATTGTTGGAAAGGTTGGGATGTTTGTTGTTGTATGTATGAGGACTTGTCTTTAGTTCCTTGCTTCACTCCTTGTGTGGATTCTTCGCGGGACCAAAGGTATCTCTAATCAATTGAAGGGAAGCTTGTCATAAATGTTTGTGATTATGTTTAAATATCTTTATAATGCTTTTTTTGATTGATCATTACTCATTGTATTCCAAGAAATAATGGTGTGTTTAAAAGATGCATTCTTGTGTGTGTTTCCTTCAAAGTTTTGATAGACTTATTTTGGTATTTTGAAAATTGCACATGATATATTTGTGCATGGGGGATGATTAATAGGGGTTATAGGAAGAAAACTAGGATTTCCCAAATGGGTCTCTCTCATATTTCACTTCTAGAGTCTAGATAATGTCCAATTTTGCTCATGTTTGAATTTTGAATTGTATTTGTTTTAATATGTTTAACAGTCAATTGCAAATTGCATCCTTGTGGAATTTGCATTGCATGCTTATAGAATTTTTTGAGCATGCCTAGAAAATGTGTTGTATGCCTATATTATATGTGTTGCATCATGAACAGATGCCTTGAGTGCTTATTTTGTCAAATTTGGTCAAAATTGCATATTTTAGGGTTCCCACACCTATAGTAGAGGCATTAGGGTGATGATTGCATGTTACTTTTATCATGAATATTTTTTATGTTACTAATTTGATCATATTATATTAATTCCATGCTATGATTTTGATTCAGACTGGTCATCTAATTAGGGTTTAGGGTTGTCCAATGGATAAAGGGTAATTAATATTTTCTTAATGTATGTACTTGTTATTCTAATGTGTTAATGGGATTCAATTGGTGTAACAATTATGATTTGTGATTCATACATTTTTTTTGTGTCCTTTATCTTATAGGTAAAGAACCTATGTACTGTAGGTGAGTGGCTCTGATTGGGGATCAAGGTCCTAAGCGATTACGAAGGTAACTCATTAATGATTTGATCAATCAAGTGATAACCTAAATAAATGAATTGGGAAGGTGAAATATGTTAGAGTAATAAAGTGTTTACTTATTAATTAAATCACATTAATTTAAAATTACTAAGTCACTTATAATCTGTTTCTACTTAAGCTAAACTTTAGGTATATAATAATTAATTGCTTTATTAATTATTATTGTCCAACCTAGGTTTTACCATTTTAGGGTTTTTGATCTCCTTTATAAGGATTGATCTCTCTTGTAATCTTATTGAGAAACATTCATTTTATTGAATTTCAACTTTTGTTTTTGCACATCAAGAATGTTTCTTCTTTCATGGATCCATGTGTTCAGGCCTCTCCAGCTTCTTACTTCTCTCTCCTTCTATGAGAGGTTTTTGCATGCAGGTGTTCTTGGGTGATGTGGTTTTTTTACTCATCAAATCCAATATGGTATCAGAGCTTCAAATCTATTTTCCCTTGTCCTCTTCCTGAGAGATTCAACTATGTTCGTCAGATCTATGTTTCAAAGGGTTTCTTGTTGAATCTGCGGGGGACCTCTCTTTCTAGTCATCTTGGTTTCAAATGGACCTCATAGTTGTATTCAAAGCATCCAAGAACCCCTAGATCCATATAAAATTTGTCCAATTTGGACAAAGTTGGAATCTATGGAAGAATTTTTTTTCAACCGGTCCTGACACAGATCTTGAGGTAGTCACTGGTATTTTGGAGCATTTTTTGCTCAAACACACCTCACCATTGAGCTTACAGCAGCCAAGAACCCCCAATTCCATGTAGCACCTGTTTGATTTAGACCTCATTGCATTCTGGGGGAAATTTGTTTTGCATACTAGGGATGTACGACCCTAGTACACATCCTGAGGTATACATGCGATTTTTTTACAAAAAAACAAGAATTTCCTTATTTTTTTGGGGGCAGCAATGACCATTTGGCCATCAAATTTAATCTTGTAGTGGATGTAGCCTCATCCCCTAGTCATATGGTGACGAGGGGCCCAATTTTTTAGCTTGGGGGGACCTTTTTGTAATAACGACCATATGGCTGTCAATTTTAATGTTGTGAAGTGCTGACATCAACACGTGTCAACACCTTTGGACACCATTTTTTGGGCCCTTCAACATACCTGTGGTTTTTTGCTCATAACTTGAGAATACGATGTCGAAATCAAGAAAACAAGATATTATCGGAAAGCTGGTTCTAAATTTTTGAATTTTCTTTTTTGATGGTGTTTTTTACTATCAAAGCCAGATTTTTAGTTTTGCACTCTAGGAGCTCTATCTTGTGCATTCAGACTCCATTTTAGGAAAATGATATATTGTTGGAAAGCTTGTTTTGAGACCTTTTCAGTGCTATATGCCATTTTTCCAGATTCTACTTTAGGTATATTTTATTCAGTTTCTTGCATTTTTACAATTTGGTGGATATCTTGGATGTTTCAGGACCTAGGATATTTTCCTTTCGAGGAATTGCTCATCTTAGGCTATTCTTCTATTTCATAAGCATTCTTTCTTCTCTGAGTAGTTTATACTTCACTTTTGTAGCATTCTTTAATGTACATGTACTGAGATAAAGTGCCATTCTATTGCATGTATGGGATCTTGCACATGTTAGTGCTCTATGTAGTTGCACTCCATTATAAAGTGCTAGGGGGATTTGATGTTTGGTTTTTTTTTTTTCCATCTACTTTTTTCATGTGAGTGTTCCTCCAACAAAATTAGCCTCAAGTATATTTATTTGTGTTTGTATTCTCTCTGGACCTTCAATGTTCCTGGTATCATGCAGTTCATATTGGACATTCTTTTCAGTGTAACTATCATTAATCCCTTGTCATCATTATGGGGGGGTTTCTACTATTGGTTCTACTACTTCCTTGGTTCAATAGTGTGAGATATGTATTCAATATTTTATTCTATGTACTAGGTGGATGTAGTGGATGGGTACCTATGTATTTTGATGAGATGGATAATTTACCATATGGACACTCTTCTCTTTCCTATTTTTGGAAGAACTCTTCAAAATTTGATTGATCATCTCTTTAGACTTTGGTATTTTTATACCATCTCTATCTTCGAGTTCAGGTGTTTTCCTTTGTTTTCCTCCTGATTTAAGTAGTGTCATTTGAGGGAACTCTTACAGATTATAGTATTTTGTATCTTTGACTTCAGTTATTTGCCTTTGTTTTCCACCTAATTTGAGTAGTGTCATTTGAGGGCACTCATGCAGATTACAGTCTTCTCTATAACCTAGTCATATTTCAATGGAGGATCTTCAGATCAATAATTACTTCTTGACAGAGTTTGCAACTTCTTTCTCCAGTCATGTTCTACATGTTCATCCTTGTTCCTATTTTCTGGAACATTCCCTAGTTTTGGAGGCTTCTTTATTCTTTCAGACTAGTCTTTGTCTCCTTTTAGAGTGTGTGATGATGAATATCACCTTCATGAAATTAAGATCTAATAGCATCAATTTAAAGAAAATACTATGCAAATCTAATTTAAAATGAAACTATAATTTAGAACATCTCATGGTTCTCTAGAAAGAAATTGTAAGTGAAGCTCTCAGCTTAGATCCTCACTAGTGACACTTCTAAAATGAGAATTTATGCTGCTATATGCTTCTACAATGCTTCTATTATGATTCTACCATGCTTCTAGCTCAAAATGACACAATTATTATGCTAAATGCTCAAAATGCTCTTAGAATGCTTTCTAATTGCCTATAGTAACAATGCTTTGCAAATGAAATTCTAAGATGAAAATAAACTCCAAAATGCCTTATATTTATAGTAAATGTCCAAGGGTAGGGGGTAGAGTGAAGTAATCATGATTAACCCTTGGTTGAGTCAAATACTTTTCTTTGTTCATAAATGGGGGGACAAATGAGGGGACAATCCTTTAGATGGTCTCAAGCTTTGGATACTTTAAATGTTTGATTGATTTATGTCTTTTTGTCCTCAATTCTCATTGGTTGCTCAACTTTGTTGAAAGAAATTAGGATTTATTGAATTCAATTAATTAATTAAATTTAGCCATGTAAGGGTAATGGGTTCATTTTGATTTTTGATTAAAAAAACTATACAATTAATTGATTAAAATCAATTATATAGTGTTTTTGGTCTCTTTAAGCTTTGATTTAATTATTTAACATCATTATTTAATTTCTCCTTTGCTTTAATTGATTTTGTCCCACTTTATTTAATTATGTCCATTTTTAATTGATTTGATCCATTTTAATGCATTTTGATGATTTTGAGCCATTTATTGATTTTTGCAATTTAAAAGCACTTGTCCAATTTTGAGTGTCTACAAATGCCCCTCTTTGAATTGATTTATGAAAAACATTGATTCAAAGATTCTTATGAGTCATGATCACCTTTTAGGTCCTGATTGCTGGTTCATTGATATGCCTCTGATACTGATTGATTGTTCCCTCTAATATGAAATTGATTGTTGCCTCTGATATGATATGATTGTTGCCTCTGATATGATATGATAAACTGATATGCCACTGATACTGATGATATGATTCAATGATTCAAAAATTTTGATGCCCCAGATTCACTGATGTTTTGATGCCACTTTGATACTCTAATGCCCCCTCAAAAATAAAACATATTGATTGCTTGATTTGATAGATTTGATGAAATTGATTTATTGATTGATCCAATATGTTTTCATTTCTGAAAAACATTGATGATATGCCATGATTTGCAATTTTCACATCCAAGATAGATAGGTTTGTTGTGTGATGATGAATATAACCTTCATGAAATTAAGATCTAATAGCATCAATTTAAAGAAAATACTATGCAAATCTAATTTAAAATGAAACTATAATCTAGAACATCTCATGGTTCTCTAGAAAGAAATGGTAAGTGAAGCTCTCAGTTCAAATCTTCACTAGTGACACTTCTAAAATGAGAAATTATGCTTCTACTATGCTTCTACAATGCTTAATCTAGCTCAAATTGACAAACTACAATGATAATTGCTCTAAATGTTCTTAATTGCTCTTAGAATGCTCTCAATTGCCTATAGTAACAATGCTTTGCAAATGAAATTCTAAGATGTCAATTGCTCTCAAAATGCTTCATATTTATAGTAAATTCCCAAGGGTAGGGGGTGGAGTGAAGTAATCATGATTTACCCTTAGGTTGATTCATATACTTTTCTTTGTTCATAAATGGGGGGACAATTTAAAGGTTTGTCTCAAAGCTTTGGACAAAAGGACAAGATTGAGTGGTTGAGATTGAAACTTTCAAATGAGTGATTGAGATTCATCCTTTTTGAGTGATTTGTGTCTTTTTGTCCTCAATTTTCATTGGTTGCTCAATTTTGTTGAAAGAAATTAAGAATTATTAAATTCAGTTAATTAATTAAATTTAGCCATGTAAGGGTAATAGGTTCATTTTGATTTTTGATTGAAACAACTATACAATTAATTGATTAAAATCAATTATGTAGTGTTTTTGGCCCCTTTAAGCTTTGATTTAATTATTTAACATCCTTATTTGATTTTTTCCTTTTCTTTAATTGATTTTGTCCAACTTTTAGGTGATTATGTCTATTTTAATTGATTTGATCCATTTTTGATTGAATTAATGTAGTTTGATGATTTTGAGCCATTTTATTGATTTTTGCAATTCAAAAGCACTTTGTCCATTTTTGTGTGTCTACAAATGCCCCTCTTTGAATTGATGTGCGAAGAACATTGATTCAAAGATTCTTATGAGTCCTGATTGCTTTTTGGTCCTGATTATTGATTCACTGATATACCTCTGATACTGACTGATTGCTATCCCTGATATGATATTGATTGCTACCTCTGTTACAAATTTTTTTTGATGCCCCACTGATTCCAATGATGTTTGATTTCAATTTTAATTTGATACCTTGATATCCCCTCAGAAATTAAAACATATTAATTTCTTGATTTGAAAGATTTGATGATGTTTGAATCATCGATCCAATATGTTTTCATTTCTGAAAAACATTGATGATATGTTGATTTCAAATAAATTGCCCCGGTTTGATTGATATGCTGATATAGGAAAACCATGATTAATAAAATGTTGTTGATGTCTCTGGATGAATGATTGAATGTCCAAGATAGCTAGGTCTATTGTAGTTAAGAAAATAAGTGATTAGGATATTAGGATAATAGTACCAATGAATGTGATTTGTCAATCTGATAGGATAGTAAAACTGATATGGGATAACTGATAGGTAGGTCACTAATAATTCATTCTCAAGACATAGAGACACAAACAAATGGTACTAAGTGTGATTGCTCGATACTTTGATTCTGATAGGACTGATTGACTTAAAATGATTCATTGATATGATTCCCTTGATTTGCAAAATAGGCACATTTCTATAAGTTATAGGTACGATCCCTAGCTTCTTGGATATTAGATTTATGGATCTTCCTTGTTGTTGAATTTATATCATGTTGATGTTTATTGACTAGGACTTGATTTATCACTTTGTCATTGATATTGTATCTTGATATACAGATTGGTTGGATCTTAGATAATATGAACATTTATATGATGATATGGACTTTCCTTGATTCCCCCTTTGTGATTGATCAAGATAATTAATTGAAACCCCTTTTCCCTTGGAAAAATAACTACAAACCAATGCACTTAATCGAACATAAAAATGCAATGCAATCGAACATGATAATGCAATGCCATCTAACATGATAATGCAATGCAATGCAACTAAGTGTCACTAGCTTTTGGCAAAGAAATGCCATGAGGATAAATTTTCATCATTGAGCATTGTGGGAACGGAAAGCAAGTACAACCATCACTGACCACATCATGATGATATGAATACCACTTTTTATTGCTTTTTGGTAACACCTTTTTTAAACTAGTATAACCCTCACTAGTTGGATGACCAAACTATGGGAGTATGAATACCCTTTTCAATGGATTCAATGTTGCAATTGGATTTTGGTAAACAACCAAAGGTCAACCTTCCACCCTATATGAAAGTCCTCGATGGTTCTTTGGTGACCATGTCGTTAGACGAATTCACATAAGTTGTTGGATCTCCCTCAAGACAGTCACTCAAATACAAGAAAAATATCATGTCGCCATCATTGCCCATCTAGTCGGAACATCATCGATTAGCTAAAAAGATGTGATAAAAATCAATTCAATACAGATCATCAAAAGAAAGCTTCAAGTGTTTTGCAATGTTTCATGATTTTCAAAAACTATTTCCAAGCATTCTGATCTTTAAAGTATTTTGTCAATTTTTAATCATGAATAATAAAGTCAATGAAGGCTCAAGGATCAAGTTGTAGGATCAAATACTTGGGTTTGACCAATGATATCCATCAAAGGTTCAACAAAAATCTCTCTCTTCTGAAGCTCTAATAATTCTCTCTCTGATGTGACCGAATGTAGCACCATTGAATCTATTTTATTTTTATGCATTGTGTCATGTGAATCGATGCCTCTCTGTTGAAATCCATTGATTAAGATCAAATGCCCCTGATTGGATAAGAAAAATGTTGGACTTGAGCAAACTTCCAAAATATTACAAAAGCTCAGTTTATGCAAGATGCAGCTCAAAGCACTTTATGCTTTCCTTTTTACCAGCTCTCAAACAAGATCACATTGGTTTTCCCCCAATGTCTAGCAAGATATAGGACATGAAGGATGGATTTTCAAGCTGATGGATTAGAGATGGAAAGGCCATGATGGATGAAGCATGTGAATGTGACCCATAGGACCATCTCCTCAAGATTACCCCAGCTAAGGAAAAATGATATAACAATGTGAAGCATGTTTTTGGATAAGCCATGGAAGCCAATGATGCAGTGCTAGATAGCCTATAGGATAACGATATGTATTCATGAAAATGAAGGATCCAAAAGAAGTGGACATGTTAAGAAGTTTTTGATACCAAATTTTGTACTTTAAGTTCTTCATTTTGATCAAGACCACGGGGTCAATTTGGGTAAGATGTGGATAAGATACCACAATCAGGATAAAGGGGTGATGGAGTCTATGAAGGGATATTTTGGGATTATGGAAAGACTATCAAGGAATAATGAAGGTGAATTTGGGATAAGAAAGATCATGATAGGGTAACATGGATGCAATAAGTACATAATCTGATGGAAAGGATAATGGATGTCAAGATAATTAATGCTCATGGATGTGTTCAACCTTGTCAAGATTAAAGGTGAGAGAGGGAATATGGATGAAAATTGCCCCCAAGTGTGGAGTGCAATACAGATGAATTACGCATGATGCCTATTTGCCAGGTTTTCATCATGGTATTTGTTTCTCTTTACTTTTGCTACCCAGGTGCCTATTGCTAGATTTTCACCAAGGCACTTTTTTTTTCTCTTTTTTTGTATTTTTCAATATTTTCCCAACATCAGAATCTTTGGACAATGCTCCTCTAAAAGATGTGCTATAATAAACCATGGGTATGACTAGGATGCTCAAAGATATTGATAAGAGGGATGGAAGTATGGAAAATATGCATTGGAAAATGAATGTGAGGCTAAGAAGAAGGTATGTTGTATATGAAAATGTTGGCAAGATCAACTTTGACACACACTTTGAAGAGTGGTGGAATGATGGAGGAACGATAGGTGACGGAGATAAGGATCTTTTTGAGGTAGTGGATTTTGGGATGTTGGAAGATGAAGGATGCTTGGAAGGAGATGGAATGAAAGCATTTGGAAGCTTGAATGTCAATTTTGATTTTTCTTTTGTGTACAAGTCTTTCAACAATGACTTGGGAATCCACATAGTCTTTGATTTTTCTTTCTTTTATGATGCTTTTGAATGCATTTCTTCAATGATGGATTTAGGAACCCACGTTTTATTTGCTTTTTCTTTTTGCTTGGTGGACCTTTGCGACCTTTTGGATATTTCATTTTTCTTTTCACTCACATGTCGATTAGATGGAACATTGTGATTTTTATACCCATATGGACTCTTGGATTTATGATTTTTATGTTGCACATCAACATTTCTCCAAAAGACTTAGGAATTGTGGATGAATAGGAATAATATGGAGGGTTCATATGGATTGGTGTTTGGACATTCTTCAAGTATGTGTGCCTTCATTGATCTTGATACATGGTAGGGTAAGTGAATGGATAGCTAGGGATGATAGGAATGGAGGATGGAGGAATATATGGACCTAATATGGATGGAAGGGATGAAGACTTTTGTTTTGGGACATAGGAACCCAAAATGGATTTGGAAGATAGTGGAAGAATATGGTTGCATTTGAATGGAGGGATATAAGGTGTGAAAGGGATATTAACATCTTTGGAAAGAGCTGCATTGCCCAGGTTCTCATCTTTAAGATTTATCTTTATACCAATAGGCTCATGGATAGTTTGATAGGATCAACTGAAGCTTGAAGGGATTTATTATCATGCAAAGGATTTGGAAGAATGATGGTTTCTTGAGGATAACATGGAGGAATATGACAAGGAAATGATGGGATACTTTGATCTTGAGAAGGATCTTCGAATGATGTAGATAGGGTATTTTTCTCTTGATTTTCAATATGCTCATTGGAAATTGTGGAAGAGATATCTTGATCTTGCTTGGGAAGTGGAGAAAATATGGAACTTGGAAGAGTACTTTGTTCTTGGAATGGAAGGATATCATCTTGGAAGACATGAAAGGATGCAAGGCGATCATCACAAGGTTCTATAGATATGGGACCTTCATCAAATATGGGAGGGGATTGTATATAATCTTGATCTTGATCTTTATTGATATTTGTATCTTTTCTCTTTGGATTGTTCTCTTGACATGGAGCCACTTCTAAGGACAAGGAAGTTGCTTGGATATGTGTGGGGGATGTTTGGAAGAATGACGTAGGATCCTTTTGAATGGGTATAGTAGGCATTGAAGCACATGAAGCTTTGGGGTCCAAGATCTTTGAAGCATGGAAATGATCTACAACAAGATGTAAGTTAGCTTGGGTTTCTTTTAGAGGTAGCCCTTGAGGGTAAACATAGTCAACGGGAAAAGTGTCATCATTAGGCTCACCCTTTGATGGAGAAATTTTGGATAGTTGTGGAGCTTTGGGAGATGAACAAAAGATGAAAGGAGTACATGCTATGGGAGAAGATGGATGAAGGATGAAAGGATTACTCTTGCTATATAGAGGTTCATGCATTAGATCTTGCTTGAGAGTGGTACTTTTCTCTTCACACTCTTTATTACCTTGATCACAAATAGATTCATCATGAAATTTCCCTTGATCCAAGATAGGTTTGTTGCTCTTAAATATTTCTTTTTGTGAGGAGGATGAAGATACGAATGGCCCATCATTATAAAGAAAAGGACACATTGATCTTAATGATGGCTTTTTAGATGATGCCTCTTTTTGTTTTTCCTCATTCTCCCTCAAGGTTGATGTGTCAAAATTATGAGGAAACTTAGATCTTGATTGAGCTAACTTCATGAAGTATGCTTCTTTATCCCTCTTCAAAATTAATTGCATTGTTTCCATAAATATGGGATCTTGGATTGCTTCTGAAACTTCTTCTTCAGACACCTCATCAATTTGACTCCAATGGAGATTCTGATGTGAGGAAAATGAAGATATGGATGGCATATCATTATAAAGAAAAGGACACATTGATCTTAATGATGGCTTTTTAGAGGATGTATCTTTTTGTTTTTCCTCATTCTCCCTCAAGGTTGATATGTCAAAATTATGAGGAAGCTTAACTCCTGATTGAGCTAACTTCATGAAATATGCTTCTTTATCCCTATTCATAATTAATCCCATTATTTCCATAAACATAGGATCTTGGATTGCTTCTGAAACTTCTTCTTCAGGTACTTCATCATTTTGATTACGATGGAGATTTTGATCTTGATTTCTATAATCATGCTCCATACTAGGATTGATTCATTTCTCAAATAGTTCCATCATTGTAAATATTTTTCAGGAATATGATCTATTTGTTGCACTGTTGAGGAATATCTCTGAAAAGGGTATCCAAAAATGACTTCAAAATTTTTCCAAACCCTCGGGTAATGTCTACTGTTTGCCCTTCTTTGTTTCTCGGTGTCATTGGCCTAAGTGTAGGCGTGACTGAAATGTTTTTACATGTGAACTGGTATTGAACTAGGTGGCACACTGTAGGTATACAGGTGACACCTTGCTATTGATAAGTGATTTTCCAGTTTTAACAGGCATGATTCAATATTTTCTAGGCATGACTTCACTATTGCTACGCATTTTCATAAAAGTCACATGCGTGACTTTGCCTCTGATAGGTGGTATTGTTTTGTACACAGGCGGCATTTTGCTGACCAGTTTGTAAGATTTTGATTTTTAAAAAAAAACTTTTAAGATCAGGTCCTTTGAAATTTTCTTGTTTGAAAATAAAAAACAATCTCAACACACACATCAATTTTTCATCACGTCCCTAAAACAATCTAGTGTGTATATTATCGATCATTTCCACAAGTATAACACAAGAAAGAATTCCAAACAGCCTACCTAAAGTCAATTTTGGCTTGTAAACATGGCTCTAAAAGGTGGCCTTGCTATTTTATTCAGGATTTATTGAGGATTCTGTTCAAAAATGGATTTCAAACTCTCATCCCCCAAGTATGTTAAGGGGCTTCCCACACGCACTGAAGTATGATTTCATGCAATCCGTGAGGACTACTAGAGGAAGTTCGAGAAATTCAAAATCCTTTTGTCATGTACCCCATTAAGGATACATGTGTTTTATTTTAGAGTGGGTTGGATCCCCGTGGCAAAAAGCGAGCGTGTCCACTTTGGGCTGTCCCTCTCACTAGCCTCGTTAAGGCAAACTCGGGAGGCGAGCCCACTAAATCTCTATTTTAACTAGCATGTTCATTGAAAGAAAGGAAATGAAATTAAGGTTAAGTTTTTGGGAATTTGGTTCACCTAAAAGGTGGAGAGCATATCCCTAACTTTCCCTTTAGTTTCCTCAAACACTCAAGCAATAAGGTTCTTTTTCAATCTCGTAACAAAGAGATTCTTAGAAATGGAAGTGTTTGGTTCATTTCCCATTTTTAATTAAGCTATGTTTAAAATAAATGCTGCAATCTAATCAAGTGCAAGCTTGAATAGAGAAATACCTTTTCTTGTAGCTAGCATAGAGCTAGGGGCATTTTTGAAAGTATTTTGTCATCTTTTTCTTTTTTTTTGACTCACCTTGGCAATAGCTCCATCCCATGCGCTTGTACTCCAGCAAGTTAGTCAACACTAACAATCAAAGTGAGGGGAAAACACAATCGAATTGACAAAGCCAATATTTACATAATGAATTTTAAGCACTCTAATTGCAAATATTTCAAACAAAAATTTGAATTAAGGACTAAAGATCCAATTTAAAGAAACAAGTCTCTTTTTATATGCTTCAATGACAGCAAGGTATTTTTGATATACCTGATTGTCTTCTTCTTGTGTTGACTCAAGAATGGCTTTGATATGTGCTTTGTTTTCCCTTTTGATCTTCTTAGCTAGTGCCTTCCCTTCTTGATTGAATTTGGTTTTTGGCTTCTACACTTTAGAATGTCTATTCATTTAATGCTAAATCACACAAATAGAATGTTAGATGAATGCTTTAATCAATTAAATAGTGAATAAACCAAACAAGTAGCAAACGACATTGTCCAACTAATAGGCGGGAACAAACTATTGGCAGGCGTAATTTTATAGATAACAAGCAACACTCTGCAGTGCCACAAGCGATACTAAAAATTACAAAAGTGTATACAGTTTACTCCTAAGTGTGAATAGAACTTTAAACTGCAGAAAATGATTATTGCAAAGAGACACTTTAACTAACAGTAAGCAAAACCTGAAATATCCAAAGCATGACAGTAATTTGAAAATTGTGAAGCAAAGCCTGGACTTAAGCGATAATAAATTTCAACTAAGCGATATTTCAAGAATCACATGTGTAACTATTAATTAAAAGTGTGAAGCAAAGCTTTAAGATATGCGAGAATAAAATCAAGCAAAGAGATACTCCCTGAGTCACAGGTGTGACTTGAAGAAGCAAAGGATGAATGCTTTACAGTCGCAAGTGTGAATCTCTAGCTAATCCACGTTAGTACAGAGATTTTAGGTGGTAGTAAAATGACTGTAGGCGTGAACAGATCTCCTGTAAGCATGACTTCACCAATTTCCTGCAAGATATTCACGGAAAATAGAAGATACAAGGATGCAAATTATGGTGAAAATGATGAAATGAGGCTTAGAGCCCCACGGTGGGTGCCATTTGTGTGATGATGAATATCACCTTCATGAAATTAAGATCTAATAGCATCAATTTAAAGAAAATACTATGCAAATCTAATTTAAAATGAAACTATAATCTAGAACATCTCATGGTTCTCTAGAAAGAAATGGTAAGTGAAGCTCTCAGCTTAGATCCTCACTAGTGACACTTCTAAAATGAGAATTTATGTTTCTATATGCTTCTACAATGCTTCTATTATGATTCTACCATGCTTCTAGCTCAAAATGACACAATTATTATGCTAAATGCTCAAAATGCTCTTAGAATGCTTTCTAATTGCCTATAGTAATAATGCTTTGCAAATGAAATTCTAAGATGAAAATACTCTCCAAAATGCCTCATATTTATAGTAAATGTCCAAGGGTAGTGGGTAGAGTGAAGTAATCATGATTAACCCTTGGTTGAGTCAAATACTTTTCTTTGTTCATAAATGTGGGGACAAATGAGGAGACAATCCTTTAGATGGTCTCAAAGCTTTGGACACTTTAAATGTTTGAGTGATTTATGTATTTTTGTCCTCAATTCTCATTGGTTTCTCAACTTTGTTGAAATAAATTAGGATTTATTGAATTCAATTAATTAATTAAATTTAGCCATGTAAGGGTAATGGGTTCATTTTAATTTTTGATTAAAAAAACTATACAATTAATTGATTAAAATCAATTATATAGTGTTTTTGGTCTCTTTAAGCTTTGATTTAATTATTTAACATCATTATTTAATTTATCCTTTTCTTTAATTGATTTTGTCCCACTTTATTTAATTATGTCCATTTTTAATTGATTTGATCCATTTTAATGCATTTTGATGATTTTGAGCCATTTATTGATTTTTGCAATTTAAAAACACTTGTCCAATTTTGTGTGTCTACATAGAGTAGAGTTTTTCCCATGTGGTTTTCTCTATTTATTCTCTTTATAGAGACTCTCTTTTGTACTTGGGTACCTGATCAGGTCTTTTGTCACCAGGACTCATTTTCTTTCAGTAGTTCTTTCTAGGTTGTTAGCTTCTCCCAAAGTTCATCTTAAGGTGGGGTGTTAGAGTAATAAAGTGTTTACTTATTAATTAAATCATATTGATTTAATTACTAAGTTACTTATTATCTCTTTTTGCTTAAGCTAAACTTTAGGCATATAATAATTAATTGCTTTATTAATTATTATTGTGCAACCTAGGTTTTACCTTTATAGGGTTTTTGATCTCCTTTATAAGGATTGATCTCTCTTGTAATCTTATTGAGAAAAATTCATTTTATTGAATTGCAAATTTTGGGTTTTCACATCAAGAATGTCTCCTCTTTCATGGATCCATGCATGCATACCTCTCTAGCTTCTTGCCTCTTTCTCTTTCTGTGACAGGTTTTTTCATGCAGGTGTTCTTGGGAGCTATAGGTTGTTTACTCATCAACTCCAATATAATACATATTAAAATATATTAATTCATTCCTCACCTATGTCACTAGCACTAGTATGGGCTAGAGATGGGATTGGGAGAAGGTGTTGATTGAGATGACACAATTGAATGACCTTGTCCTCACAAAAGGTGTTCAGTTTCACATGTGGCTACTTGGTGGCCAATGTTGAAAGAGACTAAAAGGGTAACCCAATGGGTGATGGATATACTATAGCACTCACCCTACTTGTGACCTAGAGTCTTTATCTCCTTTGGTTTTTATACTTGCTTCTAGTATAATTCCTAATTTTCTTGATGATTAATATTTTTCCTATTGAGATTTAGTTTATGTTACATGGATGGATCTTGCATGTGTACCTTCCATATTGTTGCATTACTTCATCTTGTGATTATCATTATTCTAAATTGAAATCATGTATATTTATTGATGTAATTGTATACTTGTATAAGGAGGTTGATGGGATTATGAACATATTGGTGTATTTATATTGGGAACAATCAAATGGGTAGTTCTAGTTGAAACAAAGGGGAAATGCATTACATTCTAAATATGATTCTTGAAATGTGATTAGTGAAAGGAAATTTGGTTTATTTATATAGATGGAAATGTTAAGATAGGAATATATATGCATTGGTAATTGGAATGCATGTTCACTAGTGTAAGATTAAATGAAAAATAGATACATAATAATGGTTAAATGCTCACGTTGAAAGGAATTAGTTAAGAGTTAACTATCTTGAGGATTAAAGTGTAATTTTCATAGAAGGACTCTTATTGATTGGTCATGTAATTAGATGCCTAGTGAATATTAGAATCATTAATTCAATTAGTAAAGGAATATTATGGAGATGATTCCATGTATTGATCTCATGGTAAGGAACCTATGTTTAAGGATATATGTATGCATTGCAATTAATGCTCTGGAAAGATGGAACTAATAAATTATTAGTTGGTTTGTGATTATATGTGATTATAAAAGGTGTAAAGGAATGATGAATTATTGTTGTGTAAGATGTTAGTTGAAAATAGTTTGTGTTAGTATTTATAAATATAAATGTATATTTTCTAGAATGGATTTATGATGTGTTCTAGAATATCCTTTAATGAAAATTATAGAGGAATACTAGTATGTATGTATTTGATGTAAATTTGATTATGTAATATGGAATAGGAAATGGTGAGACAAATAATTTATGTGATCTAAGGGTTGATAGGTTAGAATTAGTTATATTATTTATTAAACTTGATCACTTAATAGAAATTGTTATGAAACGATGCTTTTGAATGTATACTTACTAGGGGAATCAAGGACAACAAATAAAGTTTGTGTCCATGTTATTTATTAAAAAGGAAATGATTATGTTCGTGATGGATGGAGTGGTTTTCTTAAATGATTCTATGTTATGGATATTAAAGAAAGAAATAACTTAGGAACACATGTGTTTAGAGCTATTAAATGGACCTAACTTTGATGGATAATATGTTATATATTTTTCATGTATTGTATTTAATTGTTGAATGATGAATGATTAGTTATGCTTTAGTTATGTTTCTTCTAGTAGCGACGTTTGCGAATGTTGAAAGGACTTAGGTTAAGAAAAAGTTTAATATTTTGATTTTCATAAATTGTAACTAATGCTATGTTACTTCCGCTTTCAAATTGTGTATTTTGTAAAAATCTAAGGTAGTTGATTTTGACTGGTTGATACGATTGTGTTCAAGGAATCTCCATTAGTACTTGAAAAAAATTATTGCACCTATTTTGGTTTAGAATAGTGTTTCTACTCGGGTTCCGTATTAGGGTGTTACATTCAAATAGTTAATGTGTCTTGTCCATCCTTTTCTTCCACATTTTCTATACATGTCTAGCATAGAGCTTGCAAGTACATCTAAAATAATTCCTCTATATTCTATGCTTTTATGGATATCTATACCATGTTCCAAAGCTCCCATTCGACATTGGTCACAAGGATGTTGGCAAAGGTTGTAGCTTTTTGATTTACACTTGCCAATTACATTTTCCTACAAGTTTTTGAAGCCTTTTCACCAAATTCATTTTTTGAACATCCTCCAATCATCATGTTCTATGAGAAAACATTTCTTTGGATCATTTTGTCAAATAGTTCATGTCCCTTGTCTATGCTTACATGTTTTGGATGCATGTCTACCAAGGTAGTTATAACTACTATAACTGACAAAATATGTCTATCCTTTATCTTGTGATAGTTATGTGTAGCTTGTTCACAAGCTTGAGGATGCTAGAAAAGGGTGAGGAGTTTAGATTTACACCCTTAAAATGCACTTTCCTAAAATTTTAGAAAGATATTTTGAAAAATCCCAATTTTAGATATCTAGCATGAAGAGTGTATCATGAGAACATGTTTCTATGAAGCATTATGTCAAATAGTTCATGTCTCTTATCAAGGATTTCACATTTTGCATTCATAGGCCTACTAGAGAACACTGAACTACTATGCTTGAACATGCTTAAGCTATTTGGAAGGTGACCATTCTTTCTCCTCCATAAGGCATGTTTTTATGAAGGAATAAAATAGAGATGAGAGCCACTAGAGGGAGAGAAATTTTGTATGTCCTTCTACAACACAGTAACTTTAATACAAACTCAGGTGGGCGGGAAGGGCAAACAAGTTTAAATTTTAAATTTGCATGCATCCATCAAATGACCTCCATTAATGGCAAATTGAAGGGGGTTGACTGACGATTGGACCAACAACAACCACCTAAGAAGATCAACCCTTAGTGTGTTGGCTAAGCCCAAGCCACATATTTACTTATTTAAAAAAAAATGTACTTAAATATTTGAAAGTAAATGCAAATATATTTAACTATTTTGTATGAAATGTGAAATGTAATATAATTGGCTAAATAGTTTTCTTTTTATCTAAAAGGCCTTTCTCATGTTTTTAAAAGTTTCTATTAGAATTTTAAGTGGAATCTATAAATATTTTTTATATTAAGGGATTTGCATTATTCATTAATATTTTAAATAAATTAAATGAGAGCATACAAATATAAATGTTAAAAAAAAGTGTTAAATTTTAATTTTAATTTTAAATCTATTTAAATAAATTAAATCGATAAAGTAATTGTCAATATTTTTTTAATTTTTTTTTTAATAAATGATCAATGATTATGCTTAGAAATATAATTACAATGATTATAAAAGATAGCAATAAAATAATAGATAACAAGAATATTAAATTTAATAATCATTTATACTTAACTTTTAATTAAATTAAATATATAATATACATTTACATTTAAAAAAGGAAACAATATCAACTTTGAATTGTCAATTTAATGATTTTTTTTCCAAAATATAAATAACTAAAATTTCAAAACTATTGTCATTCCATATCTTTTAAATAAATATACTAAAAGTATGTATACTATTCTGTTAAAATAATTATATAAAAGAAGATTGGCCTATCACCATCTGTTAATCTTTCGA
The DNA here is from genome assembly GCA_027943335.1 of Chamaecyparis obtusa. Lineage (NCBI taxonomy): Eukaryota > Viridiplantae > Streptophyta > Pinopsida > Cupressales > Cupressaceae > Chamaecyparis > Chamaecyparis obtusa. The sequence goes on from BSBK01006019.1 coordinate 92,334, forward strand.
CTAATACGGCTTTATGTGCCAACGAGGAATTCAAGCTAGTGCTACAACATTATCCAGACTTATAATAAAGCCTTTTTGTTGCAATATAACTATTGCAGCTCCTAACTCAACTCTCAATTACGCTACTTTCGGCCTTAAATATTCTCTAACTTCTCTCACGATCTTATGTTCGACTTACTGCTCAATTGACAAAGGAAAACGTATTATTCTTTTGCGAGTTATTCAAAAAATATTTGAATAATTTGTTTGCCATTCGTCTTAGACAATAATGATTATTTAATTGGGGTTGCATACTTGAATCTGTAAATGATATACGCTCCTAAAATCTTATTCCCCAAGAGAGAAAATTAAAAAGTAAATGTATTCTAGATTCTATCGATATCCGCTATCAAAGCCGTTAATTAATTCATGAAATATTGCTGGTCAATTTGAACCCATGTGTGATAAGGCGATATGGTCGTTAGAAAACACTGTAAGCTTATCAAGTAAAGATGAATCTGATGGCATAAGCTTATCAATTTGAACCAATTCATCCACCCTGCCGTTCAAGGAGGCGTAATTTATTCGCTTAAAGCTCAAAATTATGTCCCACAACTTTATTTTGTGTCATTGTTTTCTGCTAACAAATGTGGACCTTAACTCCAAAGTGGAAAAGCGGTGAAAGACATTTTGATTCCTTGTCTTTCACTTCACAACGAAAACATGTGTTGATGGGCTGCATGGTTTCTTGTTCGTCCATTTAAGATATGGAGTACATTTTATTATTATAAATGACAAAAGTATCCGTGTTGACTAGGCAAAAACTAGAACCAGAAGTTGTGCAGCAATGAAAAAACATTAAAAGAAAATTTGACCTGCTGTCCGGGTAAGGTCAATATTTCCCACTGGGGGGACCGTTTTGTTGACTTCATACTTTCGTCAGTTGCTTTGAGTTAAATTGTCTCCTTCCAAGCGCGTTCATCAATGTTGGTGAATTGGGATATGTTACCTAAAACATATGATTCCAAATATGGATTTCCATTTTTTCGCAGCAACTTTAAAATTACTGAATTATGTCTATTATTAGAAAAAAAAATCGGTGCATGTGTAATTTGGAGGTGCAATTAATGTTAAATAACATTCTTAAGAAATTGTATGCTAAATATGTTTGGCCAGAAACTAGATTTCTTAAATTAGAGTTATGTTCATATAATCTTGGAAATTTTCTTTTGACAAATCAAATTAGTAAATCAAAATATGATGATTTTAACTTGAAACTTGATTTTTAAGTTGAGGAATTTTAATTCATATTTTATGATAGGAGGGATTTTTTTTATATTGCGTCTTTTATTAATCAATTAATTGCACTAATTTGTTTGTCATGCTACCTCAACTTCATTATTTTAAATTCATGGATTGTCTAAATATCATATAAAAATATTATTATGCAAAAGGTTGGTTTTTGAAAATAATTATTGACCCAAACTTTTGACAAAAAAATTCTAAATTTGACATCTCACTAATTCATATGAATGCAAATATTCAAAATAAAACTTGTAGTTAGTCCTATTTTATCGAAAATTATGAAATACTTGACATACAAATTAAGTTATTGTAATCTAGAAGTTTTACTACATTATTATCATGGACTTAAAAAATTCTATATAAATAGATAAAACATTAATTTAATAATTATCTTACTTTAAATAATTAAAATAAAATAAAATAATAAAATAAACATACAATAATATATTAAAATTTCTAGATTTAATTTCTTTTACTTTGATTGTAAAAGAATTTCACGGAATTAGTCATGTTTTTCTATGAGAATTTCAAATTTCGTGGCAAATATTATTAGGGAAAAAGAAGGAAAAATATGTGAGCCATGTGAAAGAAGAGGGACTCGTAAATTTTGTCCATTGGTGAGAAATTTAGAACAAGATGTGACATTACGATTCGAAAGTTTGATCAGAATCCCGTGGAAGATCATGAAAGCCGAAAGTCATTTATAACCAAACCCCAAAGTTGTGGGCCCTATCATTTTGGCCAACATATTCTCCATTACAATGTGAAACTGAAATTGGCCGAACTTCTAAATCAACAAGTCCACTTAATTCCCTTCGATCACGGAGACGTAACTTTTTTTTCTTTCTGCGTCATTTTCAATCTACACAAATTCTTACTACAAAACGTTAGCAAGATTAAAAATGAGACATACACAACACATTCTTAATATTCTTTGTATCTATGTTTTTTCCACGAGTTTTGGAGGAACATAAGTGCTCAAATTGTTTTATCGTCTTCAGTAGAACAAAACGGTGCTCTTCACATGCTAAGAAACGTTTCAGAAATCCTTTATTAAGGAATATAATAGCTTGAAGTTACAAACTAACCTCCTAATTTTAGTTGTACAGAAACTGATCTTTCAATTTTTCTTGTACCGGAATTGACGGTCGTCCATCACATCATTTCTCGCTATTATTGATGAGTAATGTTCAACCCCTAAGGATAGTGTGGTAGCTACCATTCATGTGCATTACCACCTTAAACTGCGATAACGTGCATGTTGTCAACTGGTGGGGTCAACATTCCGTGTTTGCTACAGATTTTACAGAGGCTAATTTGCTATATAAGAGAGCTCAAAGACATTGAAGTTCATATCACCATTGCAGGTTTTCCCTCATTCAAAATGGCCACCAGTAGAGCCTCAAAGCCATTGCTTCTTTTACTTGCTTTTGTTTTCCTCAAGTTGGTAATTGCGAACTCAGTCAGAAATTCTGTAAATATGACGAAGCCTGAAAATGGAGTTGCATATCATGTTGAGGAGCCAGAGGTTGTAGTTGAAATGGTAGAAAGGTAAGCATGCCGATTTTGAGATGATTTAGAGATTTTGTGTCATTTCAACAATGTATTATGGAAATAAAATTTAATGCTTTGCCCAATTCAGAACTATAATGTAAATTGCTGAATCGCAAATATTGATTAAACATGCTCCTAGTTATTCTTATGGTATCACTAGTTGCTTCTGTTGACCAAATTTCTATTTTCCATGGATTGTTTTTATTTGTCCTTGTAGAGATAGATTCAATATAAGAATATTTGTCAATTGAGAAAGCTTAAGATTTGCAGTATTGTTTTATAGTTAGGATTTGTTACAGAGGGTTGAGATTATTTACAAAATTCAAGAACTACTATGCAGGAGTTTGAATAGTTCCAAAAGGAAGCTTAGCTCGTGCGGAACGGGAAACCCCATTGACGACTGTTGGCGTTGTGATCCAAACTGGGTGAATAACAGAAAGAGGCTGGCTGATTGTGCCATCGGATTTGGCAAAAACGCCATTGGAGGTAAGAATGGGAGATTCTATATAGTTACAGATCCCAATGACGATGACCCCGTCAATCCTCGACCTGGCACTCTGCGCCATGCTGTCATTCAAAGCGAGCCTCTCTGGATTATTTTCCAAAGAGATATGGTTATTCAGCTGAAGGAGGAACTTATCATGAACAGTTACAAGACAATTGATGGAAGAGGCGCCAATGTTCATATAGCAAATGGCGCTTGCCTTACAATACAGTATGTGAACAACATCATCATTCACGGAATTCATATCCACGACTGTAAACCTACGGGAAATACAAATGTGAGGAGCTCACCCACCCATTATGGGTATAGAACTATGAGTGATGGAGATGGGATTAACATCTTTGGGTCAAGCGCAATTTGGGTAGACCACTGTTCATTGTCGAGCTGCGCCGATGGACTGATCGATGCCGTCATGGGATCCACTGCTATCACTATTTCGAACAACTTTTTCACTCACCATGATAAGGTGCTCAACTGCTTGTTTCCTCTGTTATCAGTTCATTTTACTTTTAAAAAAGGTTTGACAATTAAAAGCCATTTCTCAAGTTAAATATTTAGCGGCATTTTGCAGGTGATGCTGCTGGGGCACAATGATGCCTATACCAAAGACGTCAATATGCATGTAACAATTGCATTCAATCACTTTGGAGAAGGGCTTGTTCAGCGTATGCCAAGGTGTGAATAGAATCTTTATAGGATTTCGTAGTCTTGCACAATGACCAATGCAACTTGCTTGAGATTATTTTTTCAAAGATAAATAAATTGATGTTGTGATGCAGATGCCGACATGGGTATTTTCATGTGGTGAACAATGATTACACCCACTGGGAAATGTACGCAATCGGTGGGAGTGCGAACCCCACCATTAATAGCCAAGGCAACAGATTCCTTGCCCCCAATGATCGATTTAAGAAGGAGGTAAAAGGCCTTTGCAACGCATGTCTCATATATGTTTAGTATACAATGAATACACAATAGTAATGGTATGGGTAATGCGCAGGTGACAAAGCACGAAGATTCAACAAAAGGGAATTGGAGATCAGTGGGAGATATGATGTTGAATGGGGCATTCTTCACAGCGTCAGGGGCTGGAGCATCCTCAAGCTATGCAAAAGCTTCGAGTATGGCGGCACGACCTTCCTCTATTGTGGGCTCTATCACTGCAACTTCGGGTGTTCTCACCTGCAGAAAAGGTTCCAGCTGTTAGACCAACATACCTGCATTAGAGACAAACTACTAGGAATCCTTCCATTCTGTAACTCGCCAAACATGAGCACACTGAATGATGGTTCTTAGTTATTTTCACTTTGTTTGTCGAGAATCTTCAGTCATCTATTATTAAAATGGAATATATCGGTAATCTTTTTTTCAAATTTGAAGCGTATTGGTGGAATGTTAAGCAAATTTTGTTCTCATTATTATTATTTAAAAAACAAAAACGGTATTACTACTGAAATTTTATTGATATATAAGAAAGTAAGTACATATATATATCTCAATGGACAGAAGGAAAGCCCATGAGAAATAAAGCAATAGAGGCAGCAGCTTAGCAGGACCATTACAGACCACCATAGACTTCGAAAGAACCCAATACCCGAATTGCTCAACAGATTCAAAATGCCCAGACCCACTTAGACATCAAATAGCACATAGGCTATAAAATGACTTAAAGCAAAATGCCCCGGGATGATGCTAACATGGGCAATCTCAGACAAAACAAAGGTTTTGCGTATTACACATAATTGACCACTGAAAATGATATTTTAGGCATGTCTCACAAAAATAGCAGTGTATGGATACAAAATAATTGAATTTATGTTTACACTAGTTCTTCAAAAAACTAATTTCTGTGAATATGTTTTGAAACTATTAACACGCCTGATACCATTAAATACGACACAACTAAATAAATTCACTTCGAGGGGACTTATAATGATCTGTTGAGTTTGACTGCTATGATAATATTTGTATTTAATCCTGCAAGAGGATATAAGTATATATTTCTTAAAAATGATAAAGATAATTTTGGTGTATATTAAAACAAAAATTTCTGGTGTCTTTTCCGTATTAAAAAAAAACCTGATTCAATACAGAATTGTTGTTTTTAGGTAGTTTCCAACTCGAGATTAAATTTAAACTATACATGTATAATGGGCAACACTATATCTTAACGGAAGTAGAGGAGATGGAGGGGAAATTAAATATTTCGATTAAAACTCAAGTCCACATAAATAGAAATAGGGAAGCGAGTGAGGATTGTGGGAATAAGCAGTGAAGAAGGATGGGATGTTATGAGATGGAAAGGAATAGAAGTAGGTTGGAAAAGTTCGTAAAGGGAATTGATAAAGGCATTATAAGATAAGGGGATACTAATATGAAAAAGAGAAAAGAGGATGAGAGGTTGGTAGGAGAAGATATATAAGAAGTTTGAATGATCATAAAGAATATGTAAATTTATGGAATAGAAATGAAGAGACACACCTAATAGATTATGAGGGATCTTCATTTAGAACTACCATTTAGGATAGGATAATAGATGAACAAAAGATGTTTAATAGTCTATTGAAATTTTACAAATTCACAAAAAATATAAAAAAAGAGATTAAATAGACTTTCAAAATTAGAATAATTTTAGATTACAATAACTTTCAAATACTAGTAGGAAGATGGAGATTAAGAGGAATAAAATTGAGCTAAATTGAGCAAGGAGAGAACTATTTAATGATTTCTTTGATATGTTATTTCTGATGGAGAAAATGGGTCAATTGCATAAGAGGGTTGAGGGCTCAAATTTTTTTTGTCATTTTCAAATCTAGTTCCAATAGGTGTCATGTACTTATACACCTTGACCTAGAAACTAAAACTAAAATTATTTGTGTGTGTGTGAACCACTTCGTATAGACTTACGCATGAATAAAGATAGTTCTACAAAATGAAATACATAATATCAAATTAATAAAATAATGTTCATATAGATATAAATGTTTAGAAGGTATAGTCAAATAGTTTTTTTTAAAATAAATCAGCCAATATTTTTTTTCAATATATTAAAGATTTCTTATATTATTCTATTAAAAATTTATATAAAAATAAAAACAAGATTGTATTCAATAAGCCTAGCACCATCTATTAGTATTACCATTAGTATGCCATATGTGCATCGACAATGAACATGTATGGCAATTACAAATCTAACTAAGGGCTACACCATAATTCTAACTGAATTCTAAATTAGACTACTTTTGGTGTAAAGCATACTGATACTTCTCGTATTGTGCTATGGCCGACCTACTGCTTAATAGACACAAGAATTCATATTCGACTACTTCTCTAGCAATCTTGTACAAATTCATTAAATAAAATTTGAAAGATGTCTTTAACATTCATCTTATGCAATATTTATTTATATTATATTAATCACCATGGCATTCCTTGAATCTGTAAATGATCTACACTATTCATATCACATCCTCAACTTCTTTCATGCCCCAATTTCAACACAAAAATTGAATTTTTGACATATTGTCATGTCAAAGCATAAAAAGGAAGGGAAAGAGAGGACATAAAAAAGAAACACACTTTGAATTCTATCGATATCCGCTATCAAAGGCGTTGAATTCATGCATAACCCACCGTTATGTAAACCCCTTCTAGATTAAGATAATGCTGGTCAATTTGAAGCCATGTGTGATTGTCTAGTGAGGATGATGCTGAGCTTGTAATTCTACTTCTGCATAAGTTAACTAATCCATCGACTTTGCCGTTCAACGAGGCGTACTTTATTCGTTTAAATCTCAAATTAATCCCCACAACTTTATTTGCTTACTGTCATCGTTCTCTTTTATGCCTAACAAATTTGTACTCATTTTCGAAAGTGGGAAGTGTTTGAAATATTTCATTTAACCAATTAAGATGTGGAGCACATTTTTCTATTATAAAGGACATAACTATCCGTATTGACTACGTAATAAGCGGGAACAAAACGTCGTGCTGAAGTGGAAAAACATTAAAGAAAACATTGACCTGTTGTCAGGCTCAGGTCAAAGATTTTCCACGTGTCTCCTTCTCACGTGGAAACCATTATGTGGGCTCCATACGTTCGTTCGGCGAATGCTTTGTGTAAAATTGTCTCTTGCCCACAATTCTTATCAATTTTGGTGATTTGGGATACATTACCTACAAATATGATTTCAAATGTGTATTTCAACTTTTGTCCAAAAACTTATCGATTAGTGTAGACCATAAAATTGTTACATCGCATACATTTGTTTTAATTTAACTTAAAATCTGAAATAGGTGAATATATAATTTGCATATATTTATACTAATTCTCTTTTAATTTAAGTTGAAATGAGATAATCGTTTGACATTTTTCAATTTAAATTTTCTTTATATATACTTTCAATCAAAATAATATTAAAATATAATAAGTCTTCAACTTTGATTTATTTGTATGAGTGTCAATTCTAAGTGTGGAACTTGCCCACTTAATTTCGAGTCTCATTCACCTATTGACTAGTGTTGGGGGCATTTAAGTTTGGCTTACGGGCTATAGGGGTTTATCTTGTTCACGCAATTATTTTATAGTAATTTTAAATTTATCAATTTATTAGAAAATATATTTTTTTATAGTATTTTTTATTTAAATTATTTTAAATTTTAAAATGTATATGTCTATTTTTTAAAATGTATTGGTTTGGATTTTTGTCTTTCTAAACTAACTTTAAAAATGATTCATAATGTCTAGAATAGAAAGACCAAATGAACTAATAGTTGGAAAGATTTCTACTGAATGGATAATCCTCTTCTTAATTTTAGAGGTACATCAAATGTGAGGAAAGATTTTGGGGAAGCTTAAAAGGAGATGATTTGACACAAAGTTCAATTCACTCAAAATATAATATGAAAGAATAGGGGAAGAATCCCTTTTCAACACAGAAACACAAAGATTTCGGATATGAAAGCATAGTAACTATCTTGAATCATTGATTACTGTCATAACACAAAGTTTAGTCTATAGTAAAGGAAGAACATGACAAATACACAACTTTGCATGCATATATTCCTATTCTATGATATTTGTAGAGAAATTAATGATGCAAAGTTCAATTCATTTCTGCTACTAAAAATAGTTACATTGAAAATTTATTCCTTTTCTTCCCACTCCACTACATTTTCTGGCCCCCAAGGTCCATATATACAAAAAGAGCAGAAACCGTTCAGATTATGAAAGTAATGGTCTTGAAATGTATTATGAAATTATTAATAAAAGGTAGTTTTTTAAACATTTTGAAGATACGCAATATTAATTTCTTTTGTTAAAAAATAATTATTTTATGTTTTTCTTTACAATATTAATTTTTATTATTAATTTTAATATACGTTAGAAAAAGAATAACTTTTAAAAAATAATCAAGAAATTGATTCCAATTTTTTAATGATCTTTTGATTGGTTGATGTTTTATTTGAAAATTTGTAGGAAGGGGTTGATTTGAAAAGTTTTTCTGCCAGAGTTAGTAAATTATTTTTTGATAGAAAGGGGATGGCTTGGGGTCTATTTAAAATTTTGAGTTTGAAACTAAAAGGGTTGAAGTCACGGTTGTGAAAACGAAGTAGATCTAATCTAGAGGTGCATATTAGATCTTGGGAAAAGAATTGAGATTTATGTTTTTATATTAGTTCGATAAAGACAAAGAGACATCTTAAGGTCCATTTTAAATTTTAAATTTTGAACTTTCAAATTCATATTTATGAAAATGAACGAGTTTGAATTCTATCACAACATTTATTTTCTTCTTTTATACGAATGTTTTTAGAGTTATATCTTCCTGCCGTCAAAACCATTGCACCCTGCTAGTTTATTCGAATTTAAGTGTTTGGAGACAAAGATCATTAGGGAGAAAATAGGAAGAACACCGGAACCAGGTGAATCCAAAAGGACTTTTTGTCCTCTGTTGGTGAGAAATTTAGAACACGATGCGACATTAGGATTCGAAATGATGCCGGCCATCCCCGGTAAAGATTATGGAAGAAGAAAGCTGTGGGCCACGTCATCTTTGCCATCATATTTACCATTTATAATGTGAAACTGAAAGTCGCTAAACTTCTCTACAAATCAGTGGACACGATTTCCTTCGATTACGGAGGCCTAACTGATTTTCTCTCTTCGTCATTTTCAAATTTCTGTTCTAATTTCAAATTACACTTGCGGTCCTACAAATCATGAAAAATAAGCTCACCGAACCGATGCCCCGTACACAACACATTCTTAAAATTCTCTATATCTGTGTTTCTCGAATATAATTGCTCAATTTGATTTTTCCTTATTAGTTAAGTGAAACGTTGGCCTAGCAATGCTAAGAAATGTTTCTGGAATTCAATAGTTTTCAGTTAGAGACAGATCTCTTTAAATTTTGTTGTACGGGAGCCTATATCGTTCTATCACATCATTACTCACTATTATTGATGACTATTGGTAACGATCAACCGCTAAATGATAATACTAGATGCCACTTATTCTATTACCACCTTAGAATGTGATAAGGTAAATACAACCAGATTGTCAACAGGATTCTCGGTTTGATACAGATTTTACAAAGGCTGACTGTCTATATAAGAGAGTTCAAAGCCATTGAAAGCCATATAACCATAGAAGGGTTTTCTGTCATTCGAAATGGCCGCCAGCAAAGCCTTACAGCTATTGCTTCTTTTAGTTGCTATCTTTTTCTTAAAGTCAGTAATGGCAAAATCAATTAGAATTCCTGTAAATATAACACAGGCTGAAAATGGCGTTAAATATCACGTTGAGAGGCCAGAGCGTGTAGTCCAAATGGTAGAAAGGTAACCGTATGTCGTATTTAAGACCCTTTAGACATTTTAGTGCATTTCAAGAATGTAGCATGGAGATGAAATTAAATATCTTTCTCAGTTCAAGAATATGATGTGAAATGCTAAATAACATGCTACTAATTATTCTTGTGTTAATTCTCGGTACTTGTTTTACTCTACTCTCGATAACATTAACCTTTTAAACATTGTAGTTACTAGATAGTTGTTACAGACCAACTTTGTATACCCCATAGCATTATGCTATTGGAGAGTTTCTATTTATCGTTGTATATGAGAAGAATGCACCACATAAAAGAAAATGTTGTTGTTAATTCAAATTAAGCAAACTTCAAAGTTTTAGCATTGCTCCATAGCTACCATATGTTGCAAACAATTGAGATTGTTTACGAAATTCAAGAACTATTTTGCATGATTTTAAATAGTTCCAGAAGAAAGCTGAGCTATTCGTCGTGCGGAACGGGGAGCTCCATCGACGATTGTCGGCGTTATGATCCCAACTAGGTTCATAACAGAAAGAGGGTCGCTGACTGTGCCATTAGATTTGGCAAAAATGCAGACAGAATGGGAGATTTTATATAGTTACTGATCCCAATGACGATGACCCAGTTAATCCTTGACCTGGCACTCTGCACCACGTTGTTATTCAAACAGAGCCTCTATGGATTATTTTCAAAAGAGACATGGTTAAATAAATCAAGGAGGACCTTATCATTTTTCCATCAATCTCCCTTTAGCATTATTGAAGGGGATTCAAATCTATGATCAAGTTTTGATAATACTTGTTACAAGTGTGGTTGCCATTGCATCAAAAGATGGACATGTCAATGCCCAATACAACCACTAGACTTATAGAATCCACAAGAGGTAGTTAGTCCATTGTCACAAATCTTGATGGGAGTGCTAACCATTTTGACAACAATCTCCTCCTCAACATTACCCGAGCGGATTCTAACCTATGACCAAGCTCTAATACCAGTTATTACAAGTGTGGTTGTCATTGCACCTAATGATCAACTTGTCAATGCTGATACAACAAGTAGACTTATAGAATCCACAAGAGGTGGTTAGTCCCTTGTCACAAATCCTAAGGAGAGCGCTGACCATTTTGCCAACAAAAATAACATGCATTATGGGTCCATTTGGTTGCTGGAATTAAATAATGTTGGAATTGTCAAATTCCAGTATTTGATAATTCTGGAAGTTTTAAATCTGGAAAATGATTTTTGGAATATATGGCTGGAACCGTTTGGTTCACATGGAATTCACTTGGAATTTATAATGAAAATATGGAAAATGTTGTTTGCATATTGATTTAAAATATTATAAATTTTTCTTCACCCCCAATTCTCATTTAAGTGGAATTGGAATAGATTTTCCAATTCCACCTAATTAGATGGAAGATTCAAATACTGGTTTTGGGGGTAAATGAGAATTAACAAATCCCTATTCCAGTTTCATGTTTTGAACAAAAACATCAAAAATGTCAATTTTGGGACTTGATACTTCCAATCCCAGTTTAATTCCAGCAAACAAATGGGTCCTATAGGAAAACTACTTGAAATCCTCCCATTGTTCAGCTTGTCAAACATGAGCACACTAAATGAGGGTTCTTAGTTATTTTTATTTTGTTTATTGAGACTCTATAATCCTCTATTACTAAAATGGAAAATATCAGTAATCTTTTTCTCAAAGTTGAAGCGTAGTGGGGAATACAATCTCAATATGGTTTTATCTTGATTGCAAATGAAAAGGATTTTTTAGGTACGAGTCACAAAAAATTATTGTATGGATTGGGAATAGTTGAATTTATGTTTACATCAGTACTTCAAAAATTTAATCTATGTCAAGAAACTATTAGTGCACCTGATATCATTCCATTAGACACAATTAATAAATTCATTTCCTTGGGACTTGTAATAACCCCTTCAATTTGATTGCTCTTATTTTTTATTTAATACAAAATAGTGTGTAGCTGACTAATGGAATGTGAGATATTAAAAAATGAAACAATAAAGTGAGATTGATTCTAGTAAAGTGAGAATGATCTTGAATCTTATAGACATGGCCTATAAAAAAGGATGTATAATATAGGAAGTATGGACAAATGTATTAAAATTTGAACCAATAAATAATGGGATTTTTTTTAATTATAAAAGTATGTAGGATAGCTATAAGGATAAATATATAAACCATGTATAAAAATAAAGGTAAAAGAGGAGAGGTAAAAAAATGGGAAGGAGACAAATCAACACAAAGTGTGTAGAAATTCATTTAAGACATTCTCATAAATGTGTGTAAAACTCAATAGGTTTTTGCACGAGCATTCTAATCTCACTAATCTATTTCTTGCCCACTTTAAGATGGATGAGAATCATATCACTTGAAGGTCTTGAATAATTTAAGATGTCAAAGTTGTGTGTAGGCTAAAATAAAGCACTATGGGTATTTGAACTAAGATTGTGGTCTACCTTCCAACATACACATGTTTCAGATGTTTGACATTTGCCTAGTGTTAAATCTTCTCACTCAATATTATATAGAATTTTTATTCATAGGAGATTGATTATTTTTAGAAGAGCAAAAGAAAAACAATCAGTTTCTATATGAAAAATTGATGTAGAGTTATTTCTAGTTCTCTTACAATCCTAAAATAAAACTAGGCTCCTTCCATGCGTATGATAATTTTTCTCTCTTATATATGAGTAGGTACTAGATACTAATCCTAAAAGTTTTCATTTCATTTTTCATACAAGTGCTCTTCTAATTCCTACAATTATTTGTTGTCTTAATTTATTCTTGAGATGTTTCCTACTCCAAGATCTGATTGAGTAGATTGGATACCCCAATAGCTATACACACACTTAGATGATCTAATAATATCTAGGAATGGGAAATATCATATTGTAGAGCAATTTATTAACACATCAATAGAATGTGAGTATTTTAAGGCCAATCACTCAGTGTGGATAATATTTTCTTCACTTTGGGATTAGCTAAACCTATAAAGGTATTTCTAGAGCTATCATTACTATGACTAATCACAAATAAAAGTATATAAACTAAAAGTATTATATTAGCATTCAATAAAAGATTATGAATACACCAAATACAACCTACCAAACCTAAGGAAAACCAATAGAAGTTTTTATATTGATCTTTTCAAAAAGTTTAAAGAATATGTGGATATCCAAATTGAACATCTATGATGTTGAGGCTTGGGGGTTCAACACTCAACAAACTAAAACCAACTTTGTTATGTAACAACACTCACCTAAAAGATATCTCAAAATGAACATCCCTTGATAACTCATAGCACAAGGCTTATATCACAAAGTTCACCTTCAACATAGACTTTCTGATATTCAACCTTCTTAAATGCATAAGGAATCTTTAAGGATCAATGCATAAACAAAAAAACTTTACCATACTTCAAAACCTCAAAACTTCCCTAAAAAGAACAACCTTGACTTATAAGTTCCACATAATAAATATGGTTTTTAATGGTCACAAGGCTCAAGTAACTCCAAAGGACTCCCTGTAGCAACTCAACACACCATATTTACATACTCAATACCCTCTATGAATTAGAGATCTCTCCATTGTCAAATCTGATACAAATTTATGCCCTAAAAGGCTATTAGGCCTTGTTAGCAAATAAACTAATCACAACTTCCTAAACACAAACCCAATCTCTGAAGTGGTTAGCACTCCAACTACCCTTCAAGATTCAAAGATCTCACTACTACCATATCTTCCCTTGGCGAGAATAAAAATGATCACAAACCCAAAGGTAAGATAGTTTCTCATGTTACAAAATCAGTTATAGATACTCATGATCTTCAAAAATACATATGAAGATTGGCATATGTTTCTTCGAGACAAACACTCCAAAAGGTAAATGACAATCAACAATAAGGCCTAATTAGGCATTTTAGGAATGTAATCTTCACAGAACTAATCAAAAAATTGACCCCAAGACCCACAACATAGTTAAAAGCACCCATTACACTTCACTTAATGAATTCATAAGAAACTTCAAGACCATTTTATTGGAAAGGGTTCCATTTCATGTTAACTGTTATTCTTATGATTGCAATAAATCAGTCAAAGAAACACCACACATAAGGATTCAAGGATTCATTTCCTGATTATATTAAATTCCAAGAGAGATTATGATTTTTCTCCACACCTACTTCATACCACAACACCTTTCTTAGAAATGGGATTCAATATTAAATCAATAAACTTCTTCTCATCATGCCTTTATTAAATCTAATTTTGACTATCAACTATAACAAACAGTCATTAGTAACTTTCACAAAAATGATGATGAAACCAAATTCTCTGGTCATATTGTATAATGCCTATTTATATAAGGTTTCTCCAATTTGTAGCCAAATCCAACAATTAAAACAAAAGTTAGGACATTTTCTTCTAAAACTTGTTACCCTCAATGAGGGTTTTGGAGAGTTTATACAAAAATTACAATAACTTGTGTATTTATTCATCAAAATTTATGAAACTTGAACTAAAATAAGATGGATTCACCATAAATTATTTCCAAAATGGTTTTAGAAAAAAAAAAGTTGTACAACCACCCAAATGTATAGAAATAAGTCATAGAAGTATGGAAAATATAGAATTTCTACTGATTTTTATTAACTTCTTCATACTTCCCTACAATCCTTCTTCCCTACACTGACTCTCATGTCCAAATGAATCATATACAGAGGTATTTAACCTCTTTCGACCATTTCAACTGACCAAAATCAACTTTTACCTTACTTGAACATTGTATTGTAGTTTTGCACCAAAAATTGCAAAAGTTGCTATGCAACTTTTTGCAAACTTTGATATTTGTTTTGTAAAACTTGACCAATGGAATCAGAACCCTTGTAAAACCTTTCAAACAAGCCAATAATTACTTAAGACCCAAATTACACCATTTTAACCCATATTGGACACTTTTACAAATGTTGACCATGTTTGACTCTATGAGGACCTTATAGGTCTTAATTGAACAAATGGCTTCCAATTCCTAACAACATGATTTAATTTGGTTTCAAATGGTCCTTGGGAACTTATTAAACACAAAAAAATGAAACAAAAACATAAAGACTCTCATTGGCCTCATGGAGGCATGATCTCAAGAAGGTGCTCCTGCACCAACCTATCCCATACCTAATATTTATTATACCTTAATTTCTTATAAATGGGTAGAGACAAAAACATAAAATTTATAAATGAATTGATGTGCTACTACACATTAAAATTTCTATTTTTGAATTTCCTTACTTTCATGAAAATATTTACATGTGCATAATTTATAGAGGTCTTTAGAAGTTTCCTCAAAAATTTAACTTTGATAGACATAAGAAACTGATATAATTTTGTAGAAACATGTATATACCTAACATAAAATAACTAAGTTGAAATTTTAAAAAAAATTTAGGAACCTATAAACTACCAAAATATAATTCGACATTATATCTTGTAGAAATTGTTAGAATATATTCTAACAATCCCCCTTAATTTCTACCCCTCACTACATCAATATTTGTAATGCCGAAATTTTGTCTCAAATATCCAAATTTCTCTTGTATGAAGGCCTTGTAAATATGCATGTAAATTGTTCTTCATAACTATAATGTTATAGAATGATTTATGCATTGTTTACTAGTTGTTGAATAAAGTGATATGTAGTACCAATATTTTTGGTCCTCTTATGAAAGACGTGATTCTTTGACAATACAATAGCATATTTATTATCATAATAAATCAATGTTGGCTCCTTTTGATCATGCATTAAAACCACCAAAACTCTTTGCATCCACACTACTTGACATGCTACTGATGTGCCTAGTACATATTTTACTTGTATAGATGAGATTGTAACTAGAGGTTGTCTCTTTGATGCCTTTACCACAATTCTAGTTCCAAGATGAAATAAATGTTCAAATGTACTATTTTGACCATCTATACTCCCCATAAAGTCATGCTATCTATGTATAATACAACATCCCATAATATTTAGTCCCTACTTTGTATGTAAATGTTCTTTTTAAATATTTCCAATATGAATTCTTACGTAAGTGGGACCCATAAATCTAGATATAAAGATAACTCAGTACATAATATATGGACTAGTTGTAATGAGAAACATTAAGCTTCCTAGAAGTTTTTAGATATAGTTGTATCAAAATCAGTCTCTATATCTTCTTTGTTGATTTTTGTACCTTTTCCTATAGGAGTAGATGCTAGACTACAATTTATCATTCTAAACCTCTCCAATACATATTTTTCATATTTACTTTGAGAAATGAATATTCCCTTATCATTTTGTGTAACTTCAATTCCAAGAAAACACTTCATTATCCTAAAATTGTGTTCTCGAATTCTCTTAACATTGCATATTTAAACATGTCTATAGATACCAATAAAGATCAAATCATCAACATATGGTAAAACAATTAAAAACTAACCTTTCTTGTTGACCTTTATGAAAGAGTGGGCTTGGTACTACTTTTGTATGAATCTATTTTGGTACTACTTTTTTTACTCTACTCTCGATAACATTAACCTTTTAAACATTGTAGTTACTAGATAGTTGTTACAGACCAACTTTGTATACCCCATAGCATTATGCTATTGGAGAGTTTCTATTTATCGTTGTATATGACAAGAATGCACCACATAAAACAAAATGTTTTTGTTAATTCAAATTAAGCAAACTTCAAAGTTTTAGCATTGCTCCATAGCTACCATATGTTGCAAACAATTGAGATTGTTTACGAAATTCAAGAACTATTGTGCATGATTTTAAATAGTTCCAGAAGAAAGCTGAGCTATTCATCGTGCGGAACGGGGAGCTCCATCGATGATTGTCGGCATTATGATCCCAACTAGGTTCATAACAGAAAGAGGGTAGCTGACTGTGCCATCAGATTTGGCAAAAATGCAGACAGAATGGGAGATTTTATATAGTTACTGATCCCAATGACGATGACCCAGTTAATCCTTGACCTGGCACTCTGCACCACGTTGTTATTCAAACAAAGCCTCTATGGATTATTTTCAAAAGAGACATGGTTAAATAAATCAAGGAGGACCTTATCATTTTTCCATCAATCTCCCCTTAGCATTATTCAAGGGGATTCAAATCTATGATCAAGTTCTGATAATACTTGTTATAAGTGTGGTTGCCATTGCATCAAAAGATCGACATGTCAATGCCCAATACAACCAGTAGACTTATAGAATCCACAAGAGGCGGTTAGTCCATTGTCACAAATCTTGATGGGAGTGCTAGCCATTTTGACAACAATCTCCTTCTCAACATTACCCGAGTGGATTCTAACCTATGACCAAGCTATGATACCACTTATTACAAGTGTGGTTGTCATTGCACCTAATGATCGACTTGTCAATGCATGATACAACAAGTACACTTATAGAATCCACAAGAGGTGGTTAGTCCCTTGTCACAAATCCTAAGGAGAATGCTGACCATTTTGCCAACAAAAATAACATGCATTATGGGTCCATTTCGTTGCTAGAATTAAATAATGTTGGAATTGTCAAATTCTAGTATTTGACAATTCTGGAAGTTTTAAATCTGGAAAATGATTTTTGGAATATATGGCTAGAACCGTTTGGTTCACATGGAATTCACTTGGAATTTATAATGAAAATATGGAAAATGTTGTTTGCATATTGATTTAAAATATTATAAATTTTTCTTCACCCCCAATTCTCATTTAAGTGGAATTGGAATAGATTTTCCAATTCCACCTAATTAGATGGAAGATTCAAATACTAGTTTTGGGGGTAAATGAGAATTAACAAATCCCTATTCCAGTTTCATGTTTTGAACGAAAACATAAAAAATGTCAATTTTGGGACTTGATACTTCCAATCCCAATTTAATTCTAGCAAACAAATGGGTCCTATAGGAAAACTACTTGAAATCCTCCCATTGTCCAGCTTGTCAAACATGAGCACACTGAATGAGGGTTCTTAGTTATTTTTATTTTGTTTATTGAGACTCTATAATCCTCTATTACTAAAATGGAAAATATCAGTAATCTTTTTCTCAAAGTTGAAGCGTAGTGGGGGAATACAATCTCAATATGGTTTTATCTTGATTGCAAATGAAAAGGATTTTTTAGGTATGAGTCACAAAAAATTATTGTATGGATTGGGAATAGTTGAATTTATGTTTACATCAGTACTTCAAAAATTTAATCTATGTCAAGAAACTATTATTGCGCCTGATATCATTCCATTAGACACAATTAATAAATTCATTTCCATGGGACTTGTAATAACCCCTTCAATTTGATTGCTCTTATTTTTTATTTAATACAAAATAATGTGTAGCCGACTAATGGAATGTGAGATATTAAAAAATGAAACAATGAAGTGAGATTGATTCTAGTAAAGTGAGATTGATCTTGAATCTTATAGACATGGCCTATAAAAAAGGATGTAGAATATAGGAAGTATGGACAAATGTATTAAAATTTGAACCAATAAATAATGGGATTTTTTTAATTATAAAAGTATGTAGGATAGCTATAAGGATAAATATATAAACCATGTATAAAAATGAAGGTAAAAGAGGAGAGGTAAAAAAATGGGAAGGAACCAAAATCAGCACAAAGTGTGTAGAAATTCATTTAAGACATTCTCATAAATGTGTGTAAAACTCAATAGGTTTTTGCATGGGCATTCTAATCTCACTAATCTATTTCTTGCCCACTTTAAGATGGATGAGAATCATATCACTTGAAGGTCTTGAATAATTTAAGATGTCAAAGTTGTGTGTAGGCTAAAATAAAGCACTATGGGTATTTGAACTAAGATTGTGGTCTACCTTCCAACATACACATGTTTCAGATGTTTGACATTTGTCTAGTGTTAAATATTCTCACTCAATATTATATAGAATTTTTATTCATAGGAGATTGATTATTTTTAGAAGAGCGAAAGAAAAACAATCAGTTTCTATATGAAAAATTGATGTAGAGTTATTTCTAGTTCTCTTACAATCCTAAAATCAAACTAGGTTCCTTACATGACTATGAGAATTTTTCTCTCTTATATATGAGTAGGTACTAGATACTAATCCTAAAACTTTTCATTTCATTTTTGATACAAGTGCTATTCTAATTCCTACAATTATTTGTTGTCCTAATTTATTCTTTAGATGTTTCCTACTCCATGATCTGATTGAGTAGATTGGATACCCCAATAGCTATACACACACTTAGAGGATCTAATAATATCTAGGAATGGGAAATATCATATTGTAGAGAAATTTATCAACACATCAATAGAATGTGAGTATTTTAAGGCCAATCACTCAGTGTGGATAATATTTTCTTCACTTTGGGATTAGCTAAACCTATAAAGGTATTTCTAGAGCTATCCTTACTATGACTGATCACAAATAGAAGTATATAAACTAAAAGTATTATATTAGCATTCAATAAAAGATCATGAATAGACCAAATACAACCTACCAAACCTAAGGAAAACTAATATAAGTTTTTATATTGATCTTTTCAAAAACTTTAAAGAATATGTGGATATCCAAATTGAAAATCTATGATGTAGAGGCTTGGGGGTTCAACACTCAACAAACTAAAACCAACTTTGTTCTGTAAGAACACTCACCTAAAATATATCTCAAAATGAACATCCCTTGATAACTCATAGCACAAGGCTTATATCACAAAGTTCACTTTCAACATAGAATTTTTGATATTCGACCTTCTTAAATGCGTAAGGATTCTTCAAGGATCAATGCATAAACAAAAAACCTTTACCATACTTCAAAACCTCAAAAATTCCCTAATGAGAATAGCCTTGACTTATAAGTTCCACTTAATAAATATGGTTTTTAATGGTCACAAGACTCAACACACCATATTTACATACTCAACACCCTCTATGAATTAGAGATCTCTCCATTGTCAGATCTGACACAAAATTATGCCCTAAAAGACTATTAGGCCTTGTTAGCAAATAAAATAATCACAACTTCCTAAACACAAACCCAGTCTTTGAAGTGGTTAGCACTCCAACTACCCTTCAAGATTCAAAGATCTCACTACTACCATATCTTCCCTTGGCGAGAATAAAATTGATCACAAACCCCAAGGTAAGATAGTTTCTCATGTTACAAAAGCAATTACAGATACTCATGATCTTCAAAAATATATATGAAGATTGGCATATGTTTCTTTGAGACAAACACTCCAAAAGGTAAACGACAATCAACAATAAGGCCTAATTAGGCATTTTAGGAATGTAATCTTCACAGAACTAATCAACAAATTGACCCCAAGACCTACAACATAGTTAAAAGCATCCATTACACTTCACTTAATGAATTCATAAGAAACTTCAAGACCATTTTATTGGAAAGGGTTCCATTTCATGTTAACTGTTATTCTTATGATTGTAGTAAATCAGTCAAAGAAACACCACACATAAGGATTCAAGGATTCATTTCCTGATTATATTAAAATCCAAGAGAGATTATGATTTTTCTCGACACCTACTTCATACCACAATACCTTTCTTAGAAATGGGATTCAATATTAAATCAATAAACTTCTTCTCATCATGCCTTTATTAAATCTGATTTTGACTATCAACTATAACAAACAGTCATTAGTAACTTTCACAAAAATGATGATGAAGCCAAATTCTTTGGTCATACTATATAATGCCTAGTTATATAAGGTTTCTCCAATTTTTAGCCAAATCCAACAATTAAAACAAAAGTTAGGACATTTTCTTCTAAAACTTGTTACCCTCAATGAGGGTTTTGGAGAGTTTATACAAAAATTACAATAACTTGTGTATTTCTTCATCAAAATTTATGAAACTTGAACTGAAATAAGGTGGATTCACCATAAATTATTTCCAAAATGGTTTTATAAAAAAGAAAAGTTGTACAACCACCCAAATGTATAGAAATAAGTCATAGAAGTATGGAAAATATAGAATTTCTACTGATTTTTATTAACTTCTTCATACTTCCCTACAATCCTTCTTCCCTACATTGACTCTCATGTCCAAATGAATCATATAAAGAGGTATTTAACCTCTTCCAACCATTTGAACTGACCACAATCAGCTTTTACCTTACTTGAACATTGTATTGTAGTTTTGCACCAAAAATTGCAAAAGTTGCTATGCAACTTTTTGCAAACTTTGATATTTGTTTTGTAAAACTTGAACAATGGATCAAAACCCTTGTAAAACCTTTCAAACAAGCCAATAATTACTTAAAGACCCAAATTACACCATTTTAACCCATATTGGACACTTTTACAAATGTTGACCATGTTTGACTCTATGAGGACCTTATAGGTCTTAATTGAACAAATGGCTTCCAATTCCTAACAACATGATTTAATTTGGTTTCAAATGGTCCATGGGAACTTATTAAACACAAAAAAATGAAACAAAAACATAAAGACTCTCATTGGCCTCATGGAGGCATGATCTCAAGAAGGTGCTCCTTTACCAACCTATCTCATACCTAATATTTATTATACCTTAATTTCTTATAAATCGACAGAGACAAAAACCTTACTTGCATGAAAATATTTACATGTGCATAATTTATAGAGGTCTTTAGAAGTTTCCTCAAAAAGTTAACTTTGACAGACATAAGAAACTGATATAATTTTGTAGAAACATGTATATACCTTACATAAAATAACTAAGTTGAATTTTTTTTTAAAAATTAGGAACCTATAAACTACCAAAATATAATTCAACATTATATCATGTAGAAATTGTTAGAATATATTCTAACAATCCCCCTTAATTTCTACCCCTCACTACATTAATATTTGTAATGCCCAAATTTTGTCTCAAATATCCAAATTTCTCTTGTATGAAGGCCTTGTAAATATGCTTGTAAATTGTTCTTCATAACTGTAATGTTATAGAATGATTTATGCATTGTGTACTAGTTGTTGAATAAAGTGATATCTAGTACCAATATTTTTGGTCCTCTTATGAAAGACATGATTCTTTGACAATACAATAGCATATTTATTATCATAATAAATCAATGTTGGCTCCTTTTGATCATGCATTAAAACCACCAAAACTCTTTGCATCCACACTACTTGACATGCTACTGATGTGCCTAGTACATATTTTACTTGTATAGATGAGATTGTAACTAGAGGTTGTCTCTTTGATGCCTTTACCACAATTCTAGTTCCAAGATGAAATAAATATTCAAATGTACTATTTTGACCATCTATACTCCCCATAAAGTCATGCTATCTATGTATAATACAACATCCCATAATATTTAGTCCCTACATTGTATGTAAATGTTCTTTTTAAATATTTCCAATATGAATTCTTACGTAAGTGGGACCCATAAATCTAGATATAAAGATAACTCAGTACATAATATATGGACTAGTTGTAATGAGAAACATTAAGCTTCCTAGAAGTTTTTTGGATATAGTTGTATCAAAATCAGTCTCTATATCTTCTTTGTTGATTTTTGTACCTATTCCTACAGGAGTAGATGCTAGACTACAATTTATCATTCTAAACCTCTCCAATACATCCTTTTCATATTTACTTTGAGAAATGAATATTCCCTTATCATTTTGTGTAACTTCAATTCCAAGAAAATGCTTCATTAATCCTAAAATTGTGTTCTCGAATTCTTTTTACATTGTATATTTAAACATGTCTATAGATACCAATAAAGATCAAATCATCAACATATCGTAAAAAAATTAAAAACTAACCTTTCTTGTTGACCTTTATGAAAGAGTGGGATTGGTACTACTTTTGTTGAATCCATTATTCACTATGTATAAATCTATTTTGTTTTACCATGCTCTTGGTGCTTGCTTCAATTCATAGAGATCCTTTTTCAGCCTGTATACCTTGTATTCATATCCCTTTACTTCATATCCTAGTCGTGGTTAAACATAAACATATTTTACATATTCATTTAAGAAAGTTTATTCGACACTCATTTGGTATACATTGCAAAATTTTTGAGTAGCAATAGCTAATACCATTCCAAAAATATCAATTCTTATCACAGGTGCAAATGTATCATTATAATCAAATCCATATTCTTTGTTGGATTAGCTGTGGAAAGGTAATTACTGAGAGGGGAGGGCTGAATTAGTTGTGTAAAACACTTTTAAATAAATTAAATTTTCTTCACAATCATTTACTGATTCCTTAAAATTTGCATGCATGACATGAAACATATAAAACATTTAACAAACAAATCATAACACAAATATTTGGTATCGGAGAAATCCTTGTTAGAGGATAAAAACTGTGGGGGGGATAACACCCACAAGACTTTACTATTGCAGAATAAAGTTTACTTGGTTAGAGCTATAATTGTATCTATTTTTGATAACTTACCCTGTTAAGAGTAATAACTCGGTTAAGAGTTTTCACACTATTAAGTCTACCTTATGAAAGGATTTTATAATTCTAATCTAAGAACTGTTGGTTAAAGGATTTACAAATAAGATCTGTTAGGATTTGCTCGATTAAGAGACTTTACAACTCTGAGTACTCTTTAATTAGTAACACTAAATATGTCTGTCAAACTTCCATCAAACATATGCTTATTAGACTCTTTATGCTCATTAAATAGTTACCTCATACTGTGTACCTCTCACTCTAACAATTCATTACTCGGTAGATCAAAATCTCTATCTGTTCTTCACTACTCTATTACTCGATGGCTTCACTTCTTATCACCTTCTCAGTGGTCTGCTTCATACATGAAATCTTTTCTTTCATTCATATCACCACTCACACATGCATATAGATCTTCACACTCTGATCCACTTATATACAATTCTTGAAGTGGTGCTAGGAGTTCTAGAATCATCTCTTCAAGTAGTGCTAGCATTGGTTACTCTTCCAATGCATACATTCCATCATTTATTCTCATTGGCGGATCTCACCTTGTAATCATGTGTAATCATCATGTTCCAATCTTCAATATTCTGTTATACAATCTCCTCAAGATTAGTAAACCATTTTCTATTCGGTGTCCAGATTCAATGTACTTAAAGATTCTTCTGGTGTCAGCCTACTATGCGCGGTAACATATTTTCCTTAACTCGGTAACTATCTTCTCTTCTTAGTTTGTTTCTCTATAAAACATGGTTCTTGGTGCTCATTTATTCCTTTCCTCGATGCCTATTCTTTCTTTCCCTTTATTGAAATTCCATCTCTTCTTATTTCCTTTACCGAATAGCTTTCTATGCCTTACTGACTTGTCTTTCCTTTATTACTAAATAAATTTGACAAACAATATGACTTCCTCATAACTAATGACAACAAAACTAACACTTAGGAGTATCATTATCACCCTTTTGCATTAGTTTGGTATGTTTTTAAAAAACCTCAAAGTCATCAATCAAAGTTCAAAATTTTATCCTTGTGTATGTATCCATTCCTCCTTGGTAAAATTTATTACTCTCCCTGAAGCAATATCTCTTATACATATCCATACTATATACATAGTTTTCTCTTACTATATACTTTCTCCCTTTTTACATACATAATATTCTCCCCTTTTTAACAAAAATGCCAAAATATTAACTTATTGCTTATCCGGTTTGGGGATCTTGTCAAAAATGGTTTTGTACATATCATGTGCATCCTTGAGTGATGCCTTCCATGTGTCTTTAAGTGTCTGCAACACTATGATTTTCTCTCTTAAATCTATAGTTAGACTTACCATACTATCCATAACACTAACATCTAGTGTGCTAACTAGATCTTTTTCCTTTTGAATCTATCTCTTTAGTGATTATGTGTGGTATCAAAATTATTTGGAGTTCAAGTAGATCCATCCTGGTCTGATTCTCCTCCTTTCTTAACTCGTATTTCACTCCCATAAAGTGCTTCAACCTCTCATAGTATTCTGTAATAGACTTAGGCTCAGTGGAAATTTTAGATAATTGCTCGGTGAGACCTTTTTCCACGTTATCATCTTTTTCTCTTATCTCCTTGGTGAAATTGGAAAACAAAAAAATCTGCTAAAATAATGAAAGAATTGTTTGCAACTCATTTTCCAAGTCATTAATTATTAACGAAGAAAGATTCACCTTATCTAAAGCAACAAGTTGATGAATTTCTTTAATCACCTTTATCACCATCTCCTTCTTATGAACTTACAACATATATTTGGTTTTATCTATGCTAGGTTGGTTGATCTAGCTAACAAGTTCTCTCAATTGACTATAAGTATCTCCTTTATCATTTATTGTGGTCATAGGTACAATCTCATTCAAAATACATTTTACTTGCTCCAAAACATCTATTTTCTACTTCTTTGCTATGAGCATATCTTGAGCATCTTTCCTCTTCAACAAATATCTGAACTCAGAGAGTTCCTTTGTGCTCAAGATTACCTTAGTTATAAAAATAGTTTCATTTATATCAACCTCTTTCTCAGAATTTCTCTTCTTTGATTTTCCCTTTGAAGTTGATGCCTTATTCTCATTTGATTGTGTAGATGTCTCCTCATTTTTATCTTCTTTTTCTTTCTTTTTCTCTTCTTGTTTATTTTCTTTATTTTTCTCTTCTTGTTTTTTTTCTTTCTTCTTCTCCTATTTTCTTCTTTCTTCTCTTCTACTTTTTCTTTCTCTTTTTCTTGTTCCTTTTGTTGTCTTGTGGTCTTGATAGGGGTCACTAATTCTTCATTCTAACCTTGTGTGGATTTAGTCTATGTTGTCTTCTTGGTATCCTTATTTTTAGTATCCTGAGTTGGTTCGGTAGGGGCATCAACTTCAGTAGGTATATATCTTGTCACCTCTATCTCAGGAAAATTTAATATCTATATAATTATAGGATCTCCTACCAACAATCTTTCTTTGGCAGAATCATGTACATCCATAACTTTTGTCTCTATGGCCTCGGTTTCCATGATATCTTAATCATCTTTTACTGTTTCATCTAGATCTTGCTTAGTTATATCTTCAATTATAACTTCTTGATTTTTTATCAATTCAACTAGTTTAGACTTGTCCTCTTGTTCTTTGAATCCTTTAATAGTTGGTTGATCCATAGAAAATATCTTTCTCCATTTAGATCATTAATGTCTTTTTGTACTTCTTCCAATTGGCCGACCATAGTGCTCAATGCTCTGCCCTTTACTAGGAATATTTTTGAATATTATTTTAAGATATCTTTAATTCCTATCTTTGTTAGGTCTGGGATAGTGAGTGGAGGGGACATTTCTCTCATTTCTTTCTTGGCAGGAAGAGCGTACTTCCATCTTGCATCTATTTTCTGATATAACTCTCCTTCAAGATTTTGGACAACTTCAACTAGTGTAATTCTTAAACTTATGCAATGTAGTAATAATAGTTTCTTCAATTTTACTCGTATCCTCATCATTCCTCAAGAGTCATACTTTAATTGTTTCTTGACTGAATGTCGACCATATTTTTCAAGTGTCTTGAGTAATTCACCAAGACTTTTCACCTTTTTACTTGGTGCAACCTATTGGAGCTCAAAAATCTAGAATGTATTTTAACTCCATATTTTGAAAATTTGTCAAGTGTCAGAATTGTGCCTTTGAAAAATCATTGTAAGGAAGCGTAGTTTGAGTGCATTGAAAAAAGGGCCTATTGATTTTCATGATGCGTCACTTGGATAGGGTGTTCATCACCTATCATTTGACATATGTAATAGGTTTGAGGTCCTAGTTTTCAGTTCTGACATATTTTAGACGTGGTCTTTTGGAGGTGTTCCTTGAAATCTGCATTACCTATCCAAATTTTCACTAAGAAGCCCACTTTGGATGAGTGCATTTATTGCCTAGCTGAGTGTCGTAACATGCAGGTTGTTGCATCGTTCTATAGGAATGAGAGAGAGTATTCATACCCATTTTTAGCCCCCCATGTGCCTGTTTGACCTATTTGCCAGGGCCATTTCATTTGTAGATTGTTAAGTTTTACGAAGAGTGCATAGTTCAGTTTTCTAAGTGGCTTACTTTGGGGTCTTTCCATTTGCACCTAGTTCGAGGTCAAGCATAATTAAAGGATGTTCCATATTTTAGACCTAGAAGTGTACTTGTTTGAAGATTTTTAGTCTCTACCAATCCATTTGACCACTTTCCTAGGCTGATTCCAAATCAACTTTTCTACATATTTCACTATTTTTATCAAGAATATGTCTAACAAGCTAACTTTGGTGTTTAAATGCATTTCACCATTTTATCTTTTGGGTGAATTAAATGTGGATTCATTTTCCTTGTCGGGAGGTGAATCAGTTCCTAAGTTTTCAGTTCATGAAGATTCTAGGTGGTAAGTTTTTAGAGCCACTTCTAGAAGCGATTTGTGCAATTTAGTAGTACAGATAGTTTCAATTTTCTAAGGTGCCATGTCTGATCATTAAAATATTTTAGCTCAAGTTTTTTTTGAGCTATCTCCTTTGGCAAGTATGCTAACATGTTTGAACTCAATGTGTGTTTCTGATGGCGTATTCCTATGGGACTATTTGATCAGATTTTGCAGCCATTCTTGGAGGCCAATTAGTGTTATTTGGAAGTTTCACAAAGTTGTAAAAGATGCATGGTGCAGCTGATTCCTTCAATGCACCATTGTTTGTTCTTGCTGAGTGTTTGCATCCTGGATGAATAAGGTTTAATATGATGTGAAGGGTGTTAATTTTCAAAAGCTAAGCTCCCAGGATTGTTCTTTTTGGGCACAATTTTGCATCAGTACCATGTTGAGATGCTAGTTAAAAAATATTGTGCATATTTGAGTGATAAGAGGTTTAAATACACTTTGATTTTTTAAGCGTTCTTCAAAGACACCTTTTTTTTTGTACTGACATGTGTTGATACTAGTATATGCTTTTGTTTGGATATAGCTGTGTGTGCACATGGAGAAGGTGTGTACACCAATTTAATAATAAAAAAAAGGCAAGAGTGGTGCATTGAGTTTTAAATAGCACTTGCTAGTGCATGAGCAAGCCAAACCATGTGCATGAACATTTAAGGAGTGGCAGCACATTCAACATTTTAACTAAGTTGGAATTTTAAGAGATGTTTATTCAGAGATGTTTATTCATTTTGAAGTTTGCTTCAAAAGATGCACATAAAACATAGCTTAAATCTTTCATATGAACTATCTCTATTCAAAGATTTAAATTTAAACGTATTGTGATCTAAAAAGGGAGCACATGGATTTTAAGAAGTTAAATAAAGGGATGTGTGTTCACCAAAATTGGAGGCTGGACACTACGAAAAGGGAGTAATTGTTGGCAGGGGTGTGTGAGACCTGGAGGATAGCTTACAAGAAGGTAATGGTGCGCACTCAATGCAAAATGAATTGATTGCAGAGTGTCATGCATTTGGCTGGAGAATACTAACAAATAGGGGAAGCAAAATCTACCAGATAAATGTTGATACATGCTAGCAAAGGAGTGTAGGGGGTAGCATATCCATTTAGATGGGATGCATGTTTCCAAGGGGAAGCGTGAACTTTCAAAGAGGTGGATGGGTGTCGCGTACTAAGCTCACAATCACCTTTAGTACCCAAATAAAAAAATAAGTAGAAAGGAAGCAGCACATGTGCAAGGGAAAGAAGAGTGGGCTTGCATGAGACTTCCAACATTGTGCATGCCTCTTTATGTGCATTTGCAGGCTTTTGTGGTGTGCATAATGCCTAAGGCTAAAACAAATAAAATGAGTAGGGTGTGGAGGAAGTTCTACGTACACCAGACATGGATGTGTTGCACACCATTTGGGCATAGTTTATGCACACCACAAGGGGCTTCATTTTATCCATTGGTGACTGATGTTAGCAGGTAGTGAAAGGAAAACAAGAAGCTCATGTGTAGGTACAAGCGGTTGTAAATGTTGTTTTCTATGTGGGGCATAATCCCACATGCACCACATTTGAGGTACTAGAGATATTTAAAAGGAATGGCACCACATGTAGTTGATAGAGAAAAGAGAAAGGAAGGAATGGAGGCTTTGTGTGGGCCCAGCCAGTGCATGCAAGCTGGGCACACACTATGAGGATTATTTTGAAAGGATATATATTATAATTCAGGGGGATTGAATCTCACATTTACCATGGAGGAAGAAGATCAGTCATTTAAATAAAAATGAGAACAATCATATGGTGTCCAAGAATGGAGGTTCATCTTACACACACGTGGATCAAGGTAGATGATTGAGGAGGTGACATGGATGAAAACTTGGCAAAGTGGGTCCCGAGCGAGAAAGGTAAGTAATTTTGATGCAATGAAATCAAACTTCTTGGATGCCTCAGGATGCGTGCCCAAAGATCAACGACAAGTGCATTCCCATGATGAGAAAGATGCATGAGGTTTACCATTACAGCATCACAATAGGCTTACATGTGGCAGCCCAATGACATGGCAGTAAAGTTGCAGGCTGGAGCTAACAACGAACCAGGTAAAGACATACGGCTTGAAGTGACGATAGGGAGACAAGATGGATGGTCTTGTGCCTTGAGATGCATCCCTATAAGATCAATGGTGGTTGCATCTCCACAATGCAGAAGATGCATGAGGTTGACCTTTGTGATCATGTGACAAAGAGACATGTGGCAACTATGTGATGTGAGTGTTCGAAGGTTTGCTTGCACTGCTACTTAAGAGACCTAGATTGTCTCTTCTAGGAACCCAGTCTCCCCTAGGTCCTGACTAGTTTAGATGATTAAATAATCCCAATCCTAACTATTCTCCATGAGTTCTTATCCTTTGTGCTTAACCTTAGAAAACTAACACCCTAGTTTTAGTACACTTCTTCTCACTCACTTAGAAGGCTCTAAGTGTCAAATTATCATAAACTTGGTCCATCACTGTAGGGGTGTTCTCCATCTTGAAAAAATTCATAATCTTTTTCCATTTGATCCATTTTTTAGGGATCTTGAATCATATTCATACCGGGTTCAATGATTCATCTTTTGGAGACCTTAAACTAGGCCTATTCCTTGTAGCCTTTACTAGTCACTTTTTGCTATTTCTTGCAAAAATTTCCCAAACACCCTAGAAATATAAACCCATATTCAAATACCCATTTGGAAGTTTTAAAACATTCATTGGGTTTTGGCATCTGACAGGCTCCGTACACTAGGTTCCTATAAACTAGGACAATAGGCCTAATAGGCCTAATTTCTAGGACTTAACAAGGACCTTTACTTGAAACTTGCTCAAACCTTGACCTAAGTGTTTGAGATGAACCCAATACTCATAAAATTTTTTATTTTTGATGAAACCCTATCTTATACTATACCTATACCATATTGTACCTTTCTTCCCTGCAAGATATCTTCAAACCTTCATTCTTAGACCTCTAGTCGGACTCTGCCTACTCACCTAAGGCCTATTAGTATAAATAGCTTGCCTTATTTCCAAGACTCCTAATCCAAAACTTATATACATTGGTGACTCCCCTAACATATCCATCCATCATGAGTTGTTTCCCATGGCTATATTTCATGGGGGAGCCATGAATGCTCGGACTGGTCAGTACAAAACCAGTGGAAGCTCTAAAAAAAACCAATTTAAATGAAAACCTAAACCTACTCAAAAAACCCTTCTTATCAAATGAAAAAGTCTTCAAAAATCCTAAATAACACTATGCAATCACTAACTTAACACTTTAAATCTAGTAGATATGACTATTATCACAAAAGCTCAAGAAAATCCTGGTAACACTGTTGCAGAGCTCTATCCACAAACTCAGAAACTATTACAAAATATGTGTAACCTTGAGATTGGAGTCTTGGCTAATAGTAGATGCAATCTCCTTCATTTTAGGGCCTATTGGAAGATCACCATCTCCTAAACTCTAGGGAATCCTAGGATAACTAAGTTGCATGCAACATTTGCAATAATTGCAAATGTTGTCATGACAACTTTTTTACAACATTTGGAAAATTTCTTTAAGCCATGATACTATTTCTTAGGATCTCCATCCTCATGAGATTTTGAGGAAAAAACTCACTTAATGACCCTAAGGCATCTTTACAACATCCATTAACAACATTTATGTGCCTAAGACACATTAAAAGACTCTATCTCACCCTCGACTTCTAACACTAAGAAACATTAATAAAAACTAACAATGGCTATTAGTGTGACCTTAGTCCTAGTGACTAACTCACTTAGGCTACATTTAAAATGACCTTCTAAGGTCTTCAAACAACCTAAAATACTCTTATTGACTTGGCTAGAGTCAAGTACAAGCCAAAACTTCTTAACCATGGAGGTAGCCTAGGTGTGCTCTTGCACCATCCTCACCAAAACAAAAAGATCCATCCACCCTTGAATTGAGGATGCTTGGATCAATCCCCATCTTCTTGAACTCTAACTCCTTTATCCATACTACATCAGCATCCATTTGACCATGCTTCTTTCTGAAGTGTTCCTTGTATGTTTTGGTTCTAGTCTGTTTGTAGACTCTTGTGTCCAACACACTATCAGGACCTATAACTACAGTAGTAGGTAATTGCAACTCTTCCACATCTCTGATCACTTCATGGAGGTTTTGATCCATATCATGTTGTGGTCCTCTATAATGGACTAAGTCTGCAATATTGAAAATAGGAGATAGTCCACTGTCTCCCGGTAATTCAACTTTGAATGCATTATCACCATACTTAGCTAAGATAGGAAAGGGACCTATTCTCCTCATTTGCAGCTTGTGAGGGACTCCCTTTTGCATTCTTGAGTTGTTAAGATGCACCATGACTAGGTCACCAACATTAAACTCAATTGTCCTTCTACTTTCATCCACCTTGGCTTTGTGTTTCATGGTGTTTTTTGTCAAGGTCTTCCTCACTATTTCATGTATCTCTTGCATAGCATATGGAAAATCATTAGCATAGCCACTTCCTTTCACTCCAACTTTCAAATCCCTTAGTTCATAAACACCTCTAGGATGCAGTCCATAGAATATTTCAAAGGGACTCTTCCCTATTGATCTATTGGTAGTGTCATTGTAGGCATATTCAACTTTCCCAATCAATTGATCCCATTGTTGACCATACTCCTTAGTCAAGCACCTTAGTAGGTTTCCAAGGCTTCTATTAACAATCTCGATCTGACCATCAGTTTGGGGATGGTAGGCCGATCCAAAGGACAAGTTAGTGCCTAACCTTTGCCAAAGAGTCTTCCAAAAATGACTCATTAATTTAGTGTCTCTGTCTGACACAATGCTGATAGGTAACCCATGGATTCTCACAATTTCCTTGAAGAAAAAAGAGGCTATTTGACTAGCATCATTAGCAGTCTTGCATGGCACAAAGTGAGCCATCTTGTTAAATCTATCCAAAACCACATAAGCATTGTCCATACCTTGTCTTGTCTTGGGTAACCCAACTACAAAATCCATAATCAAGCATTCCCATGGCCTAGTAGTAAAAGGTAGTGGTTGATAAAGACCCACATTTGTAGAAGTTCCCTTGGCCTTTTGACATACCACACAACTTGCCACATACCTCCTAACATCAAGATTCATCCTTGGCCAATAATAAAACCTTGAAACAAGATTTTGAGTCTTGGTGATCCCAAAGTGACCACTCAAAGAGCCATCATTTTTTTCTTGTATCAAATTATCTCTAATAGAACCTCTAGGAGAACATAATTGATTCTCTTTAAACAAGAGATCACTCTGCAAAGTATACTCAACATACCTACTATGAAAATGATTCTTGTATTCAACACATACCTTGTATATGTCAGCAAAATCTTCATCATCTACATATAGTTCCTTGAAGTGATCTATTCCCATGCTCTTCAACTAAATTTCTTGGATTGTGAGTGTCCTTCTAGACAATGCATCTACCACCTTATTGAGGACACCTTTCTTGTACTTAATATTTAAGGTATACACTTGTAGGTACTCAACCCACTTCGTGTGCTTGTGACTCAACTTCTCTTGTGAACTCAGGAAACTAAGTGCTTGATTGTCTGAATACACAATGAACTCCTTGGGAAGTAAGTAGTGCCTCCATTTTCTTAGACCTTGGACCAATGCATACATCTCAAGGTTATATGAAGAGTACTTCTTACCCTCACTTAACTTTACAGAATGGAAAGCCACCGGTCTTCCATCTTGGCTTAGAATAGCCCCAATTGCTACATTGCTAGCATCACACTCAATGGTGAATAGCTTCTGAAAACTTGGTAGCACTAAAATAGGTTGGGTAGCTATCTTCTCCTTCAAAAAATCAAAGCTTTTGTTAGCACTGTCATTCCAAACAAACTTGGTTTTCATTCCTCCCTTGATAGTATCCAACATCGGAGCACAAATTGCACTAAACTGCCTTATGAATTTCCTATAATATTGTGCAAGGCCATGAAAATCCTTACCTCTGTTGCTATCCTTGGAGTAGGCCAATTCATGATAGCCTCCACTTTGCTTTTGTCCATTTTCAGATTTCCATGTGATAAGACAAACCCAAGGTACACTAGCTCTATTTTGATGAACTCACACTTCTCCAAGTTGATCATCAACTTCTCCTCATGTAGCTTCCTGAAAACAATGTCAAGATGCTCTAGGTGCTCACTCCTTGTCTTGCTAAAAATTAGTATATCATCTAGATATACAACTACAAAATTGCCTATGTAGTCTTTGAGGACTTCATTCACGAGCCTCATGAATGTGGAGGGGGAACTTGACAATCTAAATGGCATGACAAGCCATTCATACAGCCCTTCATTGGTCTTGAAGGCTATCTTCCACTCATCTCCTTCATGTATTCTTATTTGGTGATATTTGTACACACTAAATAGTGCACTTCTCTAAATCATTTCTTCCAAGAGAATCCATAGATTGGAAGCCTTGAGAAATTGATTTAGAGCTCCCTAGGCATGGAGTGCAAGGGTGTTAAGAATGCTCTCAGCTAGAGCTATTAAGCCAATAACCTTGCTAGTAAACCATGCAATGGGAGATTCAATGAGACAAGGGCAAGAATGCCAATATCTTCAAGAATCCAAATGGAGATGTAATGCAACTACACTAAGAATGAAGATGCAAACTAAGCTATGGAAATGAAAGAACAATGCAACTAAGCTATGAAAAGAAAGAGCAAGTGTTAGAAATCCTTCCTATTTAGACTATGTGAGATCTAAGCTAGAGCTTGAAAGGAAACTAATCTAAGAAAGAATAAACATGAAGCTAAGCTAAGAATGAAAGAATGAAAGCTAAATGTAGAAGGATCTCCAAAAGGCTTCAAAGTCTTCAAAAGCCCTAAAGTCTCCAAGAAATTATGCAGCATAAAGTTAGCATAAAAAGTTGGGGATCTAGAATGAAGAAGAGAGCTCTCCTTTTATAAGAAATGAGAAGGAATGGACCATGGAGATTAAGAGGAAAAAGATTTAATCAATGGTGGAGCATCAAAGAGGAGCAATCCATGTGCACACATATCCTCTAATGAGAAAATAAGAGTTGACTTCTGTGTCCATATGAGACAAAAAGCGCTTTTTCTCTTTTTATAAAATAAGAATAATGCTTTATTTGTGCAACTTCGGATAAGAGGAAAAGGTGGGGGATTTTTATTTATTAAAAGGGGAGGTAATTCATTTTAAATAAATAAAGACTTTAGGCTAAAATAGTTATCCCATAGAAAATAATCGAATAAATGACAAAACTAGGATTTGATCAAGAATAAGCAATTGATGATTTTAGCAAATAATGCTAGAAAGGGGCTAAGAGTCTAGATGACCATTTTTAGATGATTACATTTTCCCCTCTTTGACTAATGTGTGATCAATTTGGGAACACATTATGTCAAAGAATAGATCAACCAAGAAGACAATAGATAGAGATCTGACTGCAAAGAATGAAGTGCAGAGAGATAGCAAATCCTGCATGGTCAGCCTGGTAGCGACAGTACTGAACACTTAGGAAAGAGATGGATAGTATCAGAACTTGAGATGAGAACTAACATGTCAAGCAAAAAGATGGATTGATCAAAGCAAATGGAATGATCAAGCATATGCTCTGGAGAATAGCCAATAGAATATGATGTGTCTACCCCCTCGGGATCAAAATTGAAATCAAGTAGAGGGAAGGCATAAGCAAGAGCAACATGATCAAATCACTAGAAATCATAATCAAAGATGAAAGATAAGTGAATAACCATCAAGAAGTGAAGATATGCCCCAGTCAAGGCCTCAGAGAGAGAGATGAAATGAATGAAAGACTAGAAGGGTGAGAGAGATGGAGATGAAGAAGGAAAGGATGCCCCAGCGAAGATCAAAGGATCAGGCCTCAAAAGGTTAGCCAACTATGCAGAAGAAGGAGAAATATGATTTGGACGGTCAAGGTGAACTCGGATTTCAGTTTCGATCCTGAAATGAAGAGAAAATGGTGTAATTTGAAAGACAAGAAGTGAAAGACATGAACAGGAAGAAGCGAAAGGTGAGCGTAGTTTGACTAATAAGTTCATGACATATGAAAGGAGAGCTCTCTCCATATGCAAGATGCAAAACTAACTAACATGAACCTAAAAATGCAAGCTACTATGAAAAGTGGTTTACTTGCAAGGTCACAAAGCTTTTAGACTCTAATATTCATCATCGAGCATTATTGGTAGCATCGTAAGATCATACAATACACACTAGCATAACTATGAGTATATGAATATGATCTATATCAAATAGATATGTGGAAATCCCACCTAGGCATCAAAGACATATAGGTCAAGATGACTAGTGTAGTGAGATTATCTAAGTTTAATATAGCAAGATTATACTCACATCGAGACACAAGGAAAGTCAAGATGGCTATAAGTATGCACTTGTGAAAACAATCAAGGATAATACCATGTAGATCCCAATGTCAAGTGGAACAAGCATAAATGCTACTAATAATTAGGATCAACAAAATATACCCACAAGCAGAAAAAACAATAAAACATGTCTTCATGCCCTTAGTCTTCTAGCTATGCATCATCGAAAACTTCTTAGGGAAAGAACACTCATCAAAGAAATCATCATAGATAGCACACCAAGAAATAAAGTCAAGCAAGTCTCTACAAGTGTTTAAGTGTGTGTGTGTAGGTCATAGAGTCAAACTTCAAGTATCGCACTACTAGTGAGAAATATTGCATCATCTAGACTGTGGGTATGACATCTGATAATTGTTAAGAAACACTCAATGCTGGGGTAGTGTTGAAAAACACAATTGGGCTGGTGTTGAAAAACACTGTTGGAACCAAGTGGCCCAAGAAACCTGAATGCACAAAGAGACCCGAGATAAGCTAGAACAATGTAGGCCCCTTAGACTAAGATGAGTTAATTCCAGGCTAGGAGAGGCAAAGCAAGAAGTGGAGTGAAAGAGTGCCATGCAAGACTGATAGACATAGGTGCAAAGGTCTCAAGCAGTGCCTGTTTCTAGGTTTTCACCACTTGGATGATTTTTTAAAGGACTTTTTATAATTTTTTTGTATTTTTGCTACCAAGGTGCTTGTTTCCAGGTTTTCACCAAGGCACTTTTCTATTTTTTTTTTAAATTTTTGAATTTTTTGATTTTTTTGGTGAGACATCAAAGTGCCTATTCCTAGGTTTTCACTAGGATGCTCTTTTTCCAGGACATTATATGCTTTTTCGGATTTTTTCAACATAATATATGAATTTTTTGGAATTTTTTTAGGATCAATAAAATATATACAAAGAGCTCAAGGACCTTAAGCATAGAACTTTTGCAATTGTAGAACATTGATAGGCTTGGTAAGCTCTGCTTCCTCTGAAGTAGATAACTGAGAGGCATTGGACCCAAATGCTATTGTGATAATACAAGGTCCCAACCAATAGGAACTAGCCCTAAGCAATTTCCAAGCTAGCGTGGGATTGTTAAAGTGTGATCTACATATACCGTTGCGGACTTCAACTAGCACTTTGTCTGACTCCTCTATTTCTAGACACTTAAGGAGAGTTTCATCTAGACCCTTCCTATACAAGTCACCAGAGATGAGGGTAAAGTGTGAGGTGTGATGGATGAGATGGTGCTTCATATTGCATGTTAGATTTTTAGGAATAACATGATCTTGGAGATAGGAAAATATGATGGCAGTGTAAGGACTATGAGCAAGATCGTGTAATTCATCCACTAGGAACTTAAAGTGTGATTTATGTTTTTTCAATTGTAAAATGGATGTCAAAGTAAACAAGGCATTAGAAGCTTTGATCTGAGCTCTAGGAATGTGCTGAAATATGATAGATGTGAAATAATTCTTGAAAAAGTTCACCATTTTTTTGTAGAGAATCAGCTTGTCATCTTTTATTTGAGAATCATCATTTTTTAGTAGGTCTTTATTTTTACTTTTTTGAGGTTCAGATACCACCACAATGTGGTTTTCTCCATCCAACCATTTCTCTTTTCTTTTGATTTGATGATTGAGATACTTGATTTCTGATTCAGTCCTTTTTGTTGCTGGTTCACTAGTGGAAGAAGTAACAAGTTCAATGGCATGTTGATCCTGGGTGGACCAAGCTATGAGATCTAATTTTGTGAGATGAAATGAAGTGACTAGTTCAATAGAATTTATGCAAGGGATGTAATCTCTAGTGACAAGAGAGGTTGAGCCTATAGGGTAAGCTCTGAAAGTGTTAAGATCTAGACTTTTTATAGAAGGACTAGCGTGGTCCACTAAAGAAATACTTGGATTAAACTCATCAGACCCTACGCGAGACTCATCAACTACGTCAGGTTGGTCACCATAAGTATGAATCACATCCACTTCCGTATCCACTATGGAAGATCTTGCAGAGAGAGTATCCCATTCATATTCATTTGAATCTGTTGTTACGCTTCTACTAGGATGCTTGCACCAAGAAGGTTTAGGACCTTTAGAAGTAGAGACTTTAGCATCATTATTTGTGAGATCTCCTCTTTTAATTAACTGCAAAATATTCCTACATTGCTAGCTTCTAAGTGTAGTGGCTTGAGTTGTGTCCTCAGTAGGTATGTGTTCTTCTCCCCAAAGGAGTGAAGTAGGAGGAAGATTGTCTCCCATTTGAGCCACAATGTGTAGTGGTGACTCATCTATATCTGTGTCTGAATCACTAATCATGGGGGCATTTCTAGAACATGTAGGGAGGTCATCATCGACACCATATCCTAGACCTATTGCAATCTTAGAGGGTCAGCCATTAGTATGACTCAAAGGCTCAACTAGGGCATGTCCATTATCACTTATAGGTCCTTGACCTTGATAGCCCATTTTCTACAAAAATTCATAGCCTTTACCATAACGCTTAGGAGAAATAGGAGTAGCAATAGTTGTATTATCTTCTTCGTCTCTATAGATCCATTCCTTGATAGCCTGTTCTTCTCTTTCTGCCTCTAAAGGTACAGATGCTTGAAAAAAATTACCAAACATTGTCATGGTAGAAGTAGAAGGCTTTGCCTTATCAAAAGGTCTCCCATATGATCTAGGAGAAGTAGGCATAGCAGTAAGGGAATCCAGTGTGTATTCACCCATACCAAGGCTCATCATCTTAAATGTTTTCTCAGTAGCAACCAGGGATGCAGTAGGATCATTAGAAGGTTTGTTATGAGGAAAAAACATTTCAGTAGCAACAAGAGCATTAATAGCAATAGAATGATCCCCTGGAATAACAATTTCAGCTCCATTATGAGGGAATTTGACGCACTAATGGTATGTAGAAGGAATAGTTTGCATGTCATGGATCCAAGGATGACCCAAAAGAATGTTATAAGAAAGTGGGATGTCCAACACTTGGAACATGATATCTTTCATGATAGGGCCCACTCAAACAGGCAGTGTGACAAGACCTTTGGAAGATCTTTCAACTTCATCATATGATTTTATAGTGATTTTTCTCTTAGGATCGACAACAAATTCTGACAAACCCAGTTATTGTATGACATTGAAAGAAACAATATTTAACCCAACACCATTGTTTATCAAGACTCAATGGACTCGGGTGTGGTAGACCATAACTTCAATGTGTAAGGCAAGGTTGTGAGGGTGGTTAAGAGATGTGTCATTTGCTTTAGAGAAGGAGAGATAATGAGGCGATGAGATGTGGTTAATCATAGCCTGGAACCTATTTGGGTCAATGTCATTAGGGACATTAGCTATACGTAGAGCCTTTTCAAGGATCTCCTTATGCAAAGGGGATAGCTCAAGGAACTCAAAAATAGATATCTGTGTGGGTGTCCATTGCAACTGATGGACAAGATCATAGCTAGACAAAGCTGGAGGAGCTATTGGTTTGGAAGATGAGGTTGGCTTTGGATCAGTTGCAGTTTTAAGGACCAGTTTAGCTTGCCTCCTAGTAACAGCATTCAGTGCCTCACTTCGGGAAGATGAACTACCTCGTGTTTGCAAGACCAACTTTGGCATACCATGATTGGCTTTATTATCATCTTGAGGTCTCATCATAAGAACACTCTCAATGGGTTCTATCATGTTGATCATAGGCGAATCAAAAGTATATGTATAGTTGACCTTAGCATCATGATTCTTCTTATGTTCTTGGGAGGTTTCACCTTTGTCATACTTAGGTAGAGGATCTTTCACAGCCTGGTGATCAAAGTTCTTAACTAAGCCATTTGTGAGAATTGTGCCTCCATCAATAAGATCTTGTATAATATCTTTAAGCGTGAAACAATTGTTAGTCTTGTGTCCCTTGTTTCTATGATAGTGGCAGTAATAATCCTCTCTCCACTAATCAGGCTTAACTAGCGGATCATAGGGATGAGTTTTCTTAGGAAGCGTAAGATAATTATTGGTAACCAAAGTCTTAAGAATTACATCATATGGTTCAGCTAGTGGGGTATAGACCCGTCATCAGAATTTCTTCTTTGGCTTATCAACATATTGAGGCTTAGGAACATCTCAAGTGTTGGTAGCTTCTTGTTGTTTTTCTGCATAGATGGCATTAGAAAGGTTGAAAGTAGTCTCTTTAGCTTTAGGGACATCCACCACACCATCATTAACAACATACTTGTTTCTATTCCAAGGTTTGTTCTTATCCTTGCCATTGCCTCTGGTATCTTTATTAATAACAATATCCCCCTTTCTTATGGCCACATCTTCAATCCTATATGCGCTTTCAACTATGTCATTGAAAGAGGAGAAAATTTGTTTCCTTATATCATAATATAGCTTAGGCAATAGAGTTTTGACAAAAATGTCAATCTTTTCGCTCTCAGGTGGCAGGTGAGAATATCTAGAATGATATCCAATGTTGTAGATAAGTAGCAAATGGCTCTCCTTGATTTTTCCTTAAAGCGCCAAGGTCTATCATGGTGATAGGCTGTTGGATATTGTATGAATAGTTTTGTGTGAAGCACATAGCTAACTCATCAAAAGTCTTCAAAGGAGGTGTCAACTTTGCAAACCATTCTAAAGCTTGTCCTCTTAAGCTTCGAGGGAATAATCGTAGCAAAAATGTGTCTTCGTGAAGGAAGTCCATGCTAAGAGTGTAAAAGTGATGCACATGGTCATGTGGGTCACTATTTCCATCATACTTTTCATAATTAGGAACCTCAATATCCCTAGGAAATGGGACCATGTATAGATTCCTATCAAATGGAAGAGCAAAAATAGATTCTACAAAGGAGACCTTTGGAGGCTCTCTTTCTATTTCCATTTGGGTAAGGTGTTGATTTGTTTGACGTAGTTCTTCCTTAAGGGCTTCCAATTCAGTTGGTACTCTTTGTTGGACAATTTGTCTAACATCATAGCCAGGAGGAATCTTGTACCCTCTAGAAGTCATATATTTGAAATATTGGTCTCCATTACGCTATAAGAGTTTATGCATCATTCTTTGGGAGACCTCATCTTGTTCAAATCTCATAATCTCCTCACTAGAAACCTCATTAATAGCTTCTTCCTCATGGTGAGAGGGAGGGGGTCTAGGATATGAAGAGGGTACATCAAAAGTCTGTCTTGGAGGGGACCTTGGTGGTGTGTTGTTGCCATAATTTCCATTGGTACCAAAAAGTGTTCTATGCTCATAACTACTAGTCTCGGGTTGCTCATGAGACGTTCCTCTAAAAGCAATGCACCTAGCAACATCCATTATGGTTTCATTGTGTTCTTTGTCTAAGTGCGCTTGGTTGTCC
The DNA here is from genome assembly GCA_027943335.1 of Chamaecyparis obtusa. Lineage (NCBI taxonomy): Eukaryota > Viridiplantae > Streptophyta > Pinopsida > Cupressales > Cupressaceae > Chamaecyparis > Chamaecyparis obtusa. The sequence goes on from BSBK01006019.1 coordinate 133,658, forward strand.
TTATGCTAAAAGTGATCTTGCAAACAATGGAATTTTTCTTGTTCAGTGAGAGTGAGTGAGACACTGTCTATGTTTTTGGAAGACTTAAATGCGAAAAAGAGGAAACCTCCTTTGTACCATGGGGTAGCCTTAGAATCCTTAGAACTAGAACTAGCATTGCTAATAGGTGCTCATGAGCATCTAGTGGGAGAAGGTAACTGTGTATAATTGAACGAAGGGTGACTCCCTTGTTCAAATTGAGACCGAGTTGTAACTGGCATGAAAAAGAAAGTTTTTCAACCAATAAAATGAGACAAAGTTTCTTAGATGTTGAGATAAGAAAAAGCCAATGATGATCACTTGTTAAGATAGAATAATAGAGATGGCTGGTCAAAGTGCTCAATAACTTACATCAATCAATTGACACAAGCCTAGATGTGAGCAAGAAGCTCGATTAGCAAGTAGCTAGATAGGTAACCATGTTTTGACAAGTGATCAAAAGTGACATTCGATAGGCTCAAATCCAATAGTTTTAACTCATTTGTTTTAGTCTAGAATAATCCTAAGCATGTAGGTAACAAACCAGCTTTAGATAAGAACAAAAAAAGACACTCTACAGTAGGTTAAAATGCAAGTGTAACAGCTCCGAATTGCAACAGTGGCAGGACAACAAAATAACTCAAGATTCCTGGTTGAAGGTAGGAGATGATGTTTCAGTATCATATGACTCTTGACCAGTGAATGTGAAAAACTTAGTTTTGAAAGCAATTTGGTCAATGTTGTAGATTGCAAGTACAATTTCTTGGTTTCAAGCATAATAATATCAGGAAGTAGACAATTTTGCAAATAGTGGGTGATCAAACATGTGATCAAACACTTGTGCAAAAGCAAAAGCAACCTTGCCAAGACAAGCAGTTGGGATATCAAAATGAAAAATTCTATGAGCACTAATGCGATGTTTGTATGTTCAAGAACATTTACACGAGTACATAACAACGAGAATAGTTCAAGCACTTGCTAGCCTAGAAGGACAAAGGCTCAATACTTAGCAACTTGGCCCACACTTTATGTTCCATTGCCTCACACAAAGTGGTTGCCCACAATAGATGTTGGCTTTGTCATGGAGGTGTCAACGACACAACCAAAGGAACATAGATGGTGAGTAATCTTGGGGTGATCTGGGTTATTCCACTTGGATCAATCCTTGCACTAAGAAGCTAAGCGGAAAAATAGAGTGGCCTCTACCTATGGTTCTTAGTAAGGGCTTCCATTTTTAGTACCCCTCTTGCTCCTCAAAAAGGACTGGGACCTCGCAGCCATAAGAGTACCTTAAGCATTCTTTCTCAACACTTTCCTCATGGTCACAATCCCACAAGTACTCACATCAAGTGAAGACAAGCACTACGTCTACCAAGGTTTTGTGTCCTTGATAGCCTTGAGATTATAGTGGGTTGGAATAGCTCGGTATTAGCTTGTCCCCACTTGGGTCATTCCTCTTGATTGCTCAAGAGCAAGCCCACTAAAGGATCTTAAAACTAAACAAAGAGTGGATCAACTTTTGAGTGTCAGGATTTTTGGTTCACCTGAAGGGTGAAGAGCATAATCTCCTAGCCTAAAAATCTCTCTCAAACACACCAAAAAAAGAGTTCAATTAACCTCTTGCTTTCAAAATCCAAAGATGGGTCAAGATTTTCTGGTTCACCACAAGGGTGAAGAGCATACTTCTCCTACCATCCAAGAATTCCTACAATAAGATATTATGTTCCTATGAAATGAAACAACTAGTAATTGCCACACTTGAAATGAAATAAACAACAAGCACTCTTTTTTTGGTTTTCTATGCTTTGGGCAGCCCTGCAAAAATAATTAGTAGCCCTTGTGCATTTGAAGCTTTGGCATGCATTCTTTTGGCAAAATATTTCAAGCAATGAGAGCACCTACAAGCACAACTTGTTAGCCCCACAATGGTTAGCACATCAAAAATTAGATAATCTGCAAGTAAAACAGTTGATCAAATGGAAAAGTTTGAAAATGAAACCAACATGGTTGGATTAGACTTGGAAAGAGCTTTCCAATGATATATCACACTGAAATTTTTTTTTAAAAAAAAAAAACCCAAAACTTGCAAGAAAGAACCAAGAAACAACTCACTATCAGGTACATGTGATAGTACAGTCAACAAAAATATCATGCGACACTTTACAGTATACTGGGGCGATAATATATTTTTGGGTGATACTTCATTGTACTGATAGGCGACAGTATGTTCTGAATAGGGTGACAAAATGTCTCAAATGGGGAAACACTTTAACTGGTAAAGTATCGCACGACCATATGTGAACTATTGCGTGATACTAGAAAACTATTGCACGATAATCTAAGACTGAAAAACTTGAGAGCCAAAAATGAAGCTAAAATTTGATGAAAAATTAATGGAAATACAACAAATTAAGGACAAAACAATAATGCTCTGCCCCACGATGGGCACAAAAAATGTACACACTAAATAGTGCACTTCTTTAAATCATTGCTTCCAAGAGTATCCATAGATTGGAAACCTTGAGAAATCGATTTAGAGCTCCCTAGGCATGGAGTGCAAGGGTGTTAAGAATGCTCTCAACTAGAGCTATTAAGCCAATAACCTTGCTAGTAAACCATGCAATGAGAGATTCAATGAGACAAGGGCAAGAATGCCAATATCTTTAAGAATCCAAATGGAGATGTAATGCAACTACACTAAGAATGAAGATGCAAACTAAGCTATGGAAATGAAATAACAATGCAACTAAGCTATGAAAAGAAAGATCAAGTGTTACAAATCCTTCCTATTTAGACTATGTGAGATCTAAGTTAGAGCTTGAAAGGAAACTAATCTACGAAAGCATAAACATGAAGCTAAGCTAAGAATGCAAGAATGAAAGCTAAATGTAGAAGGATCTCCAAAAGGCTCCAAATTCTTCAAAAGCCCTAAAGTCTCCAAGAAATCCTGTAGCATAAAGTTAGCATAAAAATTTATGGATCTAGAATGAAGAAGAGAGCTCTCCTTTTATAAGAAATGAGAAGGAATGGACCATAGAGATTAAGAGGCAAAAGATTTAATCAATGGTGGAGCATCAAAGAGGAGGAATCCATGTGTACAAGTATCCTCCAATGAGAAAATAAGAGTTGACTTTTGTGTCCATATGAGACAAAAAGTGCTTTTTCTCTTTTTATAAAACAAGAACAATTCTTTATTTGTGCAACTTACGATAAGAGGAAAAGGTGGGGGCTTTTTATTTATTAAAAGGGGAGGTAATTAATTTTAAATAAATAAAGACTTTAGGATAAAATAGTTAGCCCATATAAAATAATCGAATAAATGACATAACTAGGATTTGATCAAGAATAAGCAATTGATGATTTTAGAAAATAATGCTAGAAAGGGGCTAATAGTCTAGATGACCATTTTTAGATGATTATAATAGTCACTCTTCAAGTCTATATTTCTATAGTACTTAGCTTCACCTAAACAATCCATCAAGTCTTCAATCCTAGGGATAGGAAACCTATACCTTATAGTTATCCTATTAATAGCCCTCGAATCAGTACAAAGCCTCCAAGGTCCTCCTTTCTTAGGTGCAAGTATAGTGGGTACGACACATGGACTAATACTCTTTCTAATTAGGCCTTGGTCTAGGAGTTCTTGGATTTGTCTTGCCATTTCCTCATTTTGTTGAGGGGTCATCTTATAGGCTACTTTGTTAGGTAGGGTAGCTCCTGGGATAAGGTCTATCCTATGGCTTATGGCTCTCTTAGGGGGTAAGGTTGATGGTTGTCCATCACTTACAATACCTTGGTAAGTCTGGAGCATACCTTGTATCTCTTTTGGTAATTCTATCTTCTTAGCCACCTTGTCTTCATCTAACTCCTTTGGTCTTAGCACCAATGCAAAGCCTACACCTTCAATCTCTTCCATGGTTTGCAAAAATTCCTTTTCACCCACCATAAGTACATTTGGATCTGTTGTCTTTACCTCAACATCTTCCAACATTGATTGTATCTTGAAGGTCACATTGTCCTTCTTGAAAGAATAAGAATTATTTCCTCCATCATGTATGGCTTGGCCGTTAAATTGCCATGGTCTACCTAGGAGAAAATGACATGCATCCATAGGCAACACATCACACAAAACTTTGTCTTTGTACCTTCCAATGGAGAACTCCACCATGCTTTCTCATTCACTAACACATGTTGGCCTTTATTGAGCCAAGTAACCTTGTAAGGATTGGTGTGGGGTATCCTTGTCAACTTCAACTTGCTGACTGCTTCCTCTGACACAATATTGTCAGTAGAACCTGAATCAATAATGACCCTACATACTTTCCCCATCATCTGGCACTTAATTCTAAACAAATACATCCTTTGGCTTGGCTCCTCCTTCACCGGCTCCTTGATTAGAGTTCTCCTCATCTTGAGGTTCTCTCCCTCTTCTAAATTTAGTGGTACTTCAGCATGCTTCTCTGCTGCATTAGACTCATCTTGAACAAGGTTAGCTCTCCTGTCACCTCCTTGTGATGAACCACCTTTCTCTGGACATCTATAGGTAGGGTGCCCCATTTGATTGCAATGGTAGCACTTCATATTGGCAAAGTAATTGCCTCTTCTTTCTTGTCCACCACTTCTTCCTCTAAAGCTAGAGTTAGAACTCCTTCCTCTACCACCTCTACTTGAGCTTCCATCTTGCTACTCATTGAATTTTACATCTCCTTGACTTCTTGATTCAGAACTTCTTCCACCATAGCCACCTCTTTGTACTTTAATATCTTTTACCTTAGCTTTTCCTTTAGAGGTTTCTTGTTTCCTTCTACTTTTCTCTTCTATCTTCAAGGCCATTTGATAGTGTTGGTGAATGGATTTTAAGTTTACTAGACTCATTTGCTCTTGAATAGACCATTTGAGGCTATTCAAGTACCTTGCAACCTTGATGCTTTCCTCTTCAACTACCTTAGATCTCAAACATAGCTTTTGAAACTCCTCGGTGTATGCTTGGACATCCAAATCTTTTTGCCTAAGATTGAGTCTCCTCCTATGAAGTTGGACTTCATAATCATTAGGAAGGTATGTCTACTTCACTTTGGATACCATGCCCTTCCATGTCACAAAAGGACCTTTTCCATCATTTTCCCTCTCGGTTTGCACAAACTTACACTAAGTAAGAGCTGAACCTCTTAGCCTAGACTTGGCCAACATAAATTTTTGTGCTTCAGAGATACCATCACATTCAAAAGGGTTCTAAATGTTTTCTATCCAATCCATGACTGAATCTGGATCCATTTGTCCACTAAATAGTGGCACGCCTTCCAAAGCTTTAACACTCAATGCCTTCAATACTTTTAAGAATGGCTCTTTAGGAAGAACAGGGTTAGGTGTTGGAGCTTCCTCCTCCAAGTCTAATTCCTTCTCCCTTGCTTCTTTTTCTTCCTTTTGATCAATTTTCTCTTTGACCTTATCTGCTTTGTCTTGCACTTCACCCAAGAGCTGCTCCATTTGAGCTAGTCTTTCCCTTAGCAACTTGTTATCTTATTTTGTTCCTCAACCTCCTTGGCTAACTCAGCATTAGTCACCATGGTTTTTTCTTCTCTTGATCCAATTGGTGTATTTTCCCCACTAATTCAGTAGGCTACAACATCCACCACAAGCCTAATCAATTCAAGCTCTGATACCAATATGATGTGAGTGTTCCAAGGTTTGCTTGCACTACTACTTAAGAGACCTAGCTTGTCTCTTCTAGGAACCTAGTCTCCCATAGGTCCTAATTGGTTTAGATGATTAACTAATCCCAATCCTAACTCTTCTCCAAGAGTTCTTATCCTTTGTGCTTAACCTTAGAAGACTAACACTCTAGTTTTAGTACACTTCTTCTCACTCACTTAGAAGGCTCTAAGTGTCAAATCCTCATAAAATTGGTCCATCATTGCAGGTGTCTTCGCCATCTTGAAAAAATTCATAATATTTTCCCATTTGATCCATTTTTTAGGGATCTTGAATCATATTCTTACCGGGTTCCATGATTCATCTTTTGGAGACCTTAAACTAGGCCTATTCCTTGTAGCCTTTACCAATCACTTTTTGTTATTTCTTGCAAAAATTTCCCAACCACCCTAGAAATCTAAACCCATATTCAAATACCCACTTGGAATTTTTAAAACATTCATTGGTTTTTGGGGTCTGACAGGCTCTGTACACTAGGTTCCTATAAACTAGGACAATAGGCCTAATAGGCCTAATTTCTAGGACTTAACAATGACCTTTACTTGAAACTTCCTCAAACCTTGACTTAAGTGTTTGAGATGAGCCCAATACTCATAACATGTTTATTTGTGATGAAACCCTAGCTCATACTATACCTATATTGTACTGTACCTTTCTTCCCTGCAAGATATCTTCAAACCTTCATTCTTAGACCTCTAGCTGGACTCTCCCTGCTCACCTAGGGCCTATTAGTATAAATAGCTCACCTTATCTCCAAGACTCATAATCCTAAACTTATATACATTGGTGACTCCCCTAACATTTCCATCTATCATGAGTTGTTTCCCATGGGTAGATTTCATGGGGGAGCCATGAATGCTCGGACTGGTCAGTACAAAACTAGTGGAAGCTCTTAAAAAAAACAATTTAACCGACGACGTAAACCTACTCAAAACACCTTTCTTATCAAATGAAAAAGTCTTCAAAAATCCTCAAGAACACTATGAAATCACTAACTTAACACTTTCAATCCATTAGATATGACTGTTATCACAAAAGCTCAAGAAAATCCTGCTAACACTATTGTAGAGCTCTATTCACAAACTCAAAAACTATTACAAAACATGTGTAACCTTGAGATTTGAGTCTTGGCCAATAGTAGATTCCATCTCCTTCATTTTAGGGCCTATTGGCTGATCACCATCTCCTAAACTCTAGGGAATCCTAGGATAACCAAGTTGCATGCAACATTTGCAATAATTGCAAATGTTGTCATGACAACTTTTTTACAACATTTGGCAACCTTCATTAAGCCATGATCCTATTTTTTAGCATCTCTATCCTTATGAGGTTCCAAGGAACCAACTCACTTAGTGACCCTAAGGCATCTTTACAACATCCATTAACAACATTTATGTGCCTAAGACACATTAAAAGACTCTATCTCACCCTCGGATTCTAACACTAAGACACATTAATAACAACTAACAATGGCTATTAGTGTGACCTTAGTCCTAGTGAATAACTCACTTAGCCTACACTGAAAATGACCTTCTAAGGTCTTCAAACAACCTAAAATGCTCTTCTTGACTTGGCTAGAGTCAATTACAAGCCAAAACTTCTTAACCATGGAGGTAGCCTAGGTGTTCTCCTACACCACTATGGTGACATGGCGAGAGGTTGCAGGTTGATGCCTGGGTGGAGACTGCAGTGAACTAGAAAATGACAAGTGACATAGGTGGTGTTGTGGCAGTTAGCTTGGCGATGAGGTGTCAGTTGAGAAAATCAAATTGTGCCATGTCAAACATTTGGGGCCCACCGAGATTTAAATATATGTGTAGAAATATTTAACAAATTGGTAAAGTCTAGACTATGCATAATTTCAAATTTTAAAAAAAATGTCAGTTGCTGATGAAGCTAGAAAATGAAAAATGATGTTTGGAGGTTGAATTTTTGCTCAAACATATAAGTGTAATATACCATTGGAAACAATGATTTCAATGGCGATGATAAAAATCAGTTACGATCAAGTGGGAAAGAGCAGTAATGACTTTTGATTCCAAGGTCATTTTTTTGTGGGAAGAGGATATTATTTGGAGAATTGTTTTTCCTAGAAAGAGACAAGTGTCATGGTAGAAATATCTTTTAGTTCTCTTTTCTTGAGGGATATACGGCTAATCTTTTCATTATTGTAGGGGTTCCAAAATCTCTATATTTTTCTTAGAGTTGGTCCTAAGTGTTATGTGGGATGGGTAGGAGATATAGGTTTAGTCTTCTACTTAGTTTTAGGACACCGACTGATGAATTTTCTCTCAATCTAGGATGTATCAGACTTTTATCTGATTATGTTGTTATATCAAATGGAAAGCTTCTTGATCTATTTTTGTTATTGAAGTGGTTCAAATCTCAAAGCAGGGTGTATACAGAGGCATGATCCTCATGCATAATACAAATACCATCTCTCATTTATCTCCATTTGTGTCAAGTTTATGAGTTTTCATATATTTTCATCCTCTAGTTCTGATTTAGGATCAGATTAAATATTATTGTAGATGAATCATAAATTCATTCAGTTTTCACAGGGATGTTTGTAAGTAGTGTGGGTTTTGAGTATTTGTGTGAATGAATTGGATAAGTGACAAAGAACAGTAGTTGGATTTTGTATACTGTAGTGCATTAGGGGTTTTTCCCAATGGATAAGGCACTGATCATAAGTGAGTATATTGTACAATAACATGTCTGGTATGATCAGTTATATCCCACAAAGTTTTAAATCATAACCAATCCCAAATTGTTTAAAATATTGAGGTTATAGGGCCTATTGTTTAAATCATGGTAATTGAGAATCAATGAATGATTGATTTCCATTTATTATTTTCTCACCATTCCATTTCATCTGCTTTGTTCAAATCTAGTCCTGGTGTCATAAGGAGTATTATTTTTATTTTACTAGATTATGAGTACCCTCCTTGGTTTTGCAGATCCCGAAGTGTAGAGGGTAGTCTTGTCCCTATAGTTGGTCCAGTCATCTTAGAGCTTATATTTGGATCCAACCCATCCTTAAAAACTATAGATGTATTGGTTGATACCCAAAGCATAAAGTCTAATTTGAGAAACCAACACAACCCTAAACTGTGATAGGTCTTTCGACTGAGTATCACTCTCCTTTGGCAACTTAAACTTCCTTCTAGGCCTTCCAGTAGCCTTATTTTCTATGATATACGCTTTTGTTTTCACTGGTTCTACTTCTTTCTTCTTTTCTCTCAATGTGGAGGTAGACCTTGTAGATCGTCTGACACTGATTGGACTAGGGGTCTCTTTCTTTACTTTTATCTTCTTCCCATTGATCTCTAAAGGCTCAACATCTTCTTCATCTTCAGCAACAACAATGCCAAGAATCTCAGATATTGTGCTTATCATTCTGGTAGTCTTCCTGATTTCCTTAGGTATCAATATACCTACCCTTATTTTCTCCTTTACCTCCTCATATGTTCCATACTAAGTTAAACTGATATCAACCAATTTCTCCAATAATCCTTTGATTTGAATTGTTGCAGCATCTATGTTCATCTCATATCCCATAGGTTGTAACCACTTAGTTCTAGGTTCCATGGCTCTTATGATGCATATGTAAGTATCAACTTCAAAACATAGTTCATCTTTGTACTCTTCCACTAACTGAGGTGGAATTCTAGATCTTTTGTGCATTCTAGTTTGAGATTTACTAAAGTAGTCATCCATGTTTACATTAAAATTATCACCCATGCCTTGAATATATTCACTAATTTGATAAACAATTGGTTTATCTTCTTTCCAAGTTATTTCACCAACTGTAGGAAATGAATTTTGGAAGTAAAAGAAAATACATACCAATAGTGGTCTGAACTTCAATTTATTTATCTTTTCTTTCCTAATGGTTTTCATGTTGTCATCCAATTTTTTCAAATAGTATCTCACACAAATCTATCTTCAGGTCCCTTTTGACAATGGGTATGTGCAAGATCATGAGGGGCCAAAAAGTGGCGATGTCAGTTCAAAACTTTGGCAATGTAGCTGACGAATTTTTTTTCACCCAAATATGATAAAACAAAAAGGGTATCTTAAGGAGATTATCAGCTTTCTATCAATATAATTGCTATCAAATTTTGAATTCAGTTAGTAATTATTAGTTATTTTCTAATTAAACTACCTCTAAAGTGCTGATTTATATACTGATTGAAAAATGACTATAACTTTCAGATGATATAAAATTTTTGAAATCTGAAAAATGAGTCACATTCTATGCTTCACCTACTATAAGGAAAAAAAATAAAATTGAATTTTGTAAATTTTTGAATGAGTTAAGGTGGTCAGACACAAGTTTTTTTATTCTGAAAATGTTGTAGCAAAAAATTCATAATTAATTATTTTTTTGGAATAAAATTACAAAAAAATATGCATCACATTCGGGTATGAGTCTACTACTTATATATAAAATCTTATAATAAAATATTATCATTTGATTATGATTAAGTTGGTTAGACATACACCTACTTCTTATTTTTTCTTGAAATTTTTGTACTGCTGCATTGAAATCTATACTTTTCACTAATCATACTAACTTTTTCTCAAAAAAAGGTCTAGTAGTTTAGAAACTACATTCAATTTTATATAGATTCTATTGTTACAAATTTTTGATATTAGGTTCATAGCTAGTTGAAATTTTCAAGTCAAGTTGGCTAACCCTGATTTGCTGATTTTTCATTGCCACTTAAGGGCATAGTTTGGTCCCTCATGATCTTGCACATACCCCAATCTTATAGGCTATGTCTAATTCTCCACAGGGTACACTGTCTACCCAAGATGATTGGAATATCCGATAGGATATGATGTTGGATGCAAAATTCAATTTAGGATCTTAAACACTAGATAATTTCAGTCCTCTTCCATCTCATTTATCTTTAGTAACCTCACATAACTTGTTCTTATCAGTCTTATTATAAGCCCTCAGTCTATCACTGACCAAAAATCCTATTACTATGTGCAAAATGTCTTTTGTGATTTTCACTGGCCCATCAAGCCACATTAACTGATCATGCACTCTGCTTAATATAATTCTCATCCATTCATTCTTGAAAACCATCAGTACATGCATAGCATGGACCAAACCCTTAGTCTACAAATAGGTGTGGTTGCTCTTCAAATTCCCATTTACACACAAATTTATGTATGATGTGTCAATCTCTCCTTGACATATTTCTTCAATTTTGCAGTGGATGAAGGCACAGATGTCTTCAATTAATATAACCCTTGGCGGGATTGACGATAAGCCTCCATGTTTGTCAATTTCCATAACAATGGAAGGACTAAGCTTATACTTTGGATTTAGAGGGTCACTCTTCTTGACTATAATTGGTTTTTTTATCTTGGGTGCCATCTTGATCTCGAAATAGTTTCAAAAAGCACTAGGTTTCCAATTGAATTGTAATTAGAATCTCTGAATGTATCTTGGTAAATGCTTGAAATACCTTGAATGATTTTTTTAGATGCTCAGGATGATCAACTGATCGCTCTAAATTTCCCAGTGATCTCATCTCTATCAATGCTTTAAAGTTATCATAAAAGTGTAAGGTAAAAATGAAATAGCATACCCTCTATTTATAGTTTTTCCTTGAGTTAGGGCTTCCAATGACTATAATTTGCATTTAATGCTCCTTACCTTTTTAATTTCATCGATAACTAAACTACACTTTCCTTCACCAAATGGAGTAAAATAACTCATACACTTTACTAATCAACATATGAAATGATAACTTTACAACTTATATCCAAATGCATCTTAATATATTGATATGGATCTTACTACTAATTATAGGAAATAATTTAAGATAATCTTCAAGTTATAAATGCTTATAGATACCTTTGACCAATTAAGGGAAGCTAGGTGCACCCAATCCAGAGGATGTGGTGCCATTAGTTGTTCCTAGTTCCATTCCATCATCTTGAGACTTCCTTATGCAAGTCTTATTCATCTTCTCTCTAATCTCACCATTGTTAACTTGATTATTTTCACTTGGTTGTTCCTCAATTGAATCCTTATTTCTGTGCCTGTCGTCCTTGGCTAAGGGACCAACTTTGTGACAATGGAAACAAGTCATTCTAGAGTTTCTCCATGATTTCATGTTGTTCATACCATGCATCCTCAAGAAGTTTTTAGTAATGTGACAAAATCTTCCACATGCATTACAAGTGATTCTTGTATTATAATACCATGGTATAGTTGGTCATTATCGGTTGTTGTCAATATTTTGTCAGTAAGTGACCCATTTCTCATTTTTCCTTTAAGATCTCCATTCTCTAGATTTATGACCATATCTCTTGCAGTTGTTACAGTAACCTTAAAACCTTGGCTTCCTTGGCTTACTAATAAATCTTGATCTACATTCAAATGCCTTGTGACAAAACTTATTGTAGTTGTAACAATGACCATTAAACTTAGGAGTATTCAGTGGATTACCTCTCTTTCTTCTATAGACATTTGTTGTGTGTCCTAGTTTCCCACAATGATAGCATGTAGGCTTCTTTGATTTCAATTTCATAGAAGCTTTATCCTAGCTGGCTGTAGGATTGGAGGATTCACCCTTCTCGATGGAGTTGTTTGCATTGTAACCGAGTCTAGTAGTGTCTCTTGATTGTATTTTATTTCTTAGATGTTCATCCAAAATATTTAATGCTTCTTAATTTCCTTTTAAGACTTCATTAGCATCTCTCTCAGATTTGAGATTGTTTTTTAGATGTTCATTCTCAGTTCTTAGTTATGCTATCTCTCCAACTTTCATTGCAACATCCTAATTTGCACTAAAAAGTTGGTCTGTCAAGTTGTAGAGAGTTTGTGTCAACCTCATTATTTCCCTATCTTTATCATCTAGTCTCGTATTCATTTTCCTTCTCTCTTCTTCAATAATTCTTTTGTCATCCTCAAATTTTCCTTTTTGTTCTAGGATTTCACACAGCGTTATCGACTATGCTTCTTGTTCTATTTTCAATGTTTTCACCTGATCAACTAGGTTTTTGTTCTTTTTAGATAATTATAATATTATAGCATTAGATTCATTATACATGCTTCCCTTAGACTATTCTTCAAGTTCCTCAACTTGATCTTTTGTATCTTTCAACTAATGTGCTAGCTCTTTCCTCTTGTTGATTGAAATTTTTAATTTATTGCTCAATTCTTCAACCTTCTTGTTAGCCATTTTGAGTTCTATTTCCATATTCTCAATCACCCTTTCATTTTCATAGGTTTCCATCTTTTCAAATATTTCCTCTCAAGTAGTTAAACTGATTAATAAGAGACTGAGATATGATACCAATTGTTGGATTAGGTGAGGAAAGGTAAGTATTGAGAGGGGAGGGGTGAATCAATACTGTAAAACACTTTTAAACACTTTAAAATTTCTTCACAATCATTTATTGATTCCTTAACATTTTCATGCATCACATGAAACATATAAAATATTTAAGAAATAACTCATAACACAAATATTTGGTATCGCAAAAATCCTTGTTAGAGCATAAAAATTGTAGTGGGGATGACACCCACAAGCCTTCACTACTACAGAATAAAGTTTTCTCGATTAGAGCTACAATATTAGAAATTTATGATAGCTGGCCATGTTAAGAGTATCAACCTATTTAAGAGTCTTCAAACTATTAAGTCTACCTTGTGAAAGGATTTTATAATTCTAATATGAGAACTGCACCTAGTTAAAGGATTTACAAATAAGATTTTTTAGGATCTTCTCAGTTAAAAGACCTTACAACTCTGATTACTCTTTAATCATTAACATTAAATATGTCTATGAAACTTGCATCAAATATATTCTTTTCAAACTCTTTATTCTCATTAAATCATTACCTCATATTGTGTACCTCTCACACTTACAATTCAGTACTCGGTAGATCACAATCTCTATCTATTCTTCACTACTCTATTACTCAGTGGCTTGACTTCTTATCACCTTCTCACTAATATTATTCATACATGCAATCTCCTCTTGCATTCATATCACTACTCACACATGCAAATACATCTTCACACTCGGATCCACTTATATACAATTCTAGAAGAAATGTGAGGAGTTCTAGAATCATCTCTTCAAGTGGTGCTAGCATTGGTTACTCATCAATGCATATTCAATACCTTATTCTCATTGGTGGATCTCATCTTGTAATCATGTGTAATCATCATGTTCCAATCTCCAATTTTTTTTATACAATCTCCTCGAGATTAGTAAACCATTTTTTGTTTAGTGTCCATATTCAATGTACTTAAACATTCTTTTGGTGTCGGCCTACTATACTTGGTAAAAAAATTTCCTTAACTTGGTAACTATCTTCTCTTATTACTTTGGTACTCGATACAACTTGGTTCTCAATACTCGGTTTTTCCTTGTTCGTTGCCTATCCTTTTATTCCCTTTACCAAAATTCTATGTCTTCTTATTTCCTTTACTGAATAGCTTTCTTTTCCTTAGAAACTTGTCTTTCCTTTATTATCAAAATAATTTGACCAAAAATATGGATTCCTCATAACTAATGATAACAAAAATAACTCTTAGGAGTATCAATTCTTTTGTAAATCCTTTGGCTTCTAACCTTTCTTTATACTTGTCTACGTCTCTATTTGCATAAATAGCCTTATAAACTCATTTTATGCCTATGCACTCTTTTTCCATGGGAAAATCTACTAACTCCCATGTGTCATTATTTTTATTATACTCAATTTCTTTATTCACTGCATTAACCAAATGTTCTTATTTAATTGCATCCTCAAAATATATATGATGTTGAGAAAATAAAGCAATGTTTGAATGTAAATCTATTCTATCACTTGATAATTATATTGCAAAATTATAGTTTTCCTGGTTCTAATTCTTGATCTTAATGATGTAAGTGTAGGATTTGAATCATTTCTTACTTGTGAATTAGGAGAGGAATGACTTGATGATACTCCTAGTTCAATCTCTCTTTCTGAATTATCTCCTTGTCATCTTTTGGATGAAGTATCATCTCGCATAGTTGATTGATCTTCTTGGCTTCCTTGACCTTTTTCTTCTTTATTATGAGGCATTTATGCTGCAACTAAAATTGTTTTTTCTATACTTCCATCCCAATCTTCTTCTTCTTTGAATACAACATCTTTAATGATAATAAATTTCTTGGTGATAGGATTAAAAAAATCAAAAGCTTTGTATTGTTCACAATAATTGATAAAGATGCATATCTCGCCTATATAATCCAAATTTATTCATTTTTTTTATTTTTATTTTCTATTGGTACATGCAATGTAGATCCCTATATTTTTGTTGTCTAAATTAGTGTCTTACACTTAGTCATTATCTAGGCAATATTGGTTGGTCATAACTACGACTAAGTCATTATGTATAGGCCAAGTCATATAATGTACATTTACCGAGCAGCAGTCACTGCCAAATAAACCTATGGTCACCAAGTACTTTTGTATTAGCCGAGTGAGTTTTTTTCCAAGTTGTGTAAAGAAGACAATGCCGAGTGCTAGAGTATAAAGAACAGTGAATGCCGAGTGCCAGAGTTATCAAATGCTGAGCAAGCCAGAATTGACATGTGTTTTTTATGGCACAATCACTGTGGTAAAATGTTTTGGCTGACATTTATATTTTGTTTACTATTTGTCAAGAGGAAATCATGGAGGTGATTACATTTCTATTTTGTAATCATTAATCCGTATGCAACACTTGGAGCCAATCAAAATTAAGGAAAGGTTAAGCGGAGAAATGACTAAATCTAGATTGTAGATCTCAAAACTTGGAGGAATTCAGTTGTCTATATAAGATAAGATATGGACCCTAATGTGTAGAGTGTGGATGTGAAAGGAAAGAGAGAATATCTTCATACTCATGAAGTATTCTGATAAAGTTCAGTGACCGAGTGAAATAGAGTAAAGCAGTGAAGGAAAGAACAGAGATAAACTTGATAGATAAGATCAAATCAATACTGGAAGGAGAAGATCTATAATCAACATACAAGTGCAGACTGAAGGATCAGGCACCGAGACATTCTAACAAGTGTATTAGGGTAAATCTCTTAACAGAGTGGTTTTAACCAACCTTATGTAATCTCTTAACCAAGTGCTTACTTAGTTGTAAGTTTCAAATCCTTTTGCAATGTACATTGTATAAGTCTTTTAGATCTTAATAGGGTAGACCCCTCACAGGGTAGATTATATTTTGTGATAAAATTTGTAGCCCTAACAAGCAAACTTTATACTATAGTAGTGAAGATTTGTGGGTGTCATCCCCACCCTAGTTTTTCCTTTCAATGGTTTCTGGGTAACCAAGTTATTGTGTTATGAGTATTTTCATGAATGATGTTTACCTTAAATTAGTTTCATTAAATTGATGAAGTTTCTAATAATGGCATGAAAGTTTTCATTAATGTTAAAATGGATTAATAAGTGATATCTGATTCACCCCCCTCTCAGCATCACATTTCCCAATAGATTTCCAACAATTGGTATCAGAGCTCTAGGGTTTCTTATATAAAGCATAACCACTTGAAGATAAATATCTTGAGATGGAATTTTATAAGTTGGGAAAAATGATAGAGAATCATAAGATTGATGTTCAACTTGCATTACAACAACTTGAAGCAGCTAGAGGAGAACTGAAAAGATCCTTAAGCAGAAGAAGAGAAATTGCTATTCAGCAAAATGAATCACAATATCAAGAAGAAGATACCACTGGATTATTTGATAATGGTAACTCTGTAGAAAGTGACAAAGCCATAAAAGAGCTACTGGAGAAAAATAACATACTAAATGTGGACATCAAAAATCTAAAGAGAGAACAAGAAATTCAATCTGTCATACTTTGTGAAGTAGTTGAATAGAAAAATAAAGTTGAAGAAGATAGGACAATGGCTGAAGAAGACAAAAGACAAATATCAATGAGAATTGATGAAAAGACAAGTGACATACAGAGGTTGACTAAAAATCAACTAAGCAGGGTAAATCAACTGCTACTAGTTAATCAAGAATTGGGCAGGAAAGATGTGGAAATCACCAATCTGAGATTAGAAAACAATCAACTAAGGAATGAACTGAGATCTGAAAAGGAAATAAATGAAAGGATGAACAAACCAAATGAAGCTACAAGATAATTTTAAGAACTGTTAAGGTCACCTAGAAGATCTAGTGATACATTTGTACTTGGACTAAATCAGAAATCATCATCCACTCAGGAAGGAGAATCATCAAAAAGTGGAGAGCAAAAGAATGATAAACTAAAGAACAACAAGCCTACATGCCATCATTGTGGAAAGCCAGGACATACAGCTAACATATGTAGAAGAAAACATGGTAAGTTTGATCCTAAGCCTAAATTTGATGGACAATATTTTAACTGTAAGAAATTTGGACATCAAGCACAAGAATGCAGGTCTAAGGTCAGCAATCCACCTATCTCACCAAAATTTCAAGGACACAGTTTCAACTATCAAAAGTATGGACATAGAGTATTTGAATGTAGATCTAAACCCAAATGGTCATCAAATGAAAAGAATAAGTCACCTATGAAGGGTAACTCATACAACTAGGATTATAACACTTGGTACAATTATCATTATTGTGAAAAATATGGGCACATTGGAGCAAATTGTCTGAAGACTCATTTCAGAGGGAAATCTAAAATTTGGATGAATGGAAGTATGGTATGCTACAAATGTAACAAGATAGGTCATCTAAAGAAAGACTCTAGATCACCCATATCGAGTAGTGATCAAAGCAAGAATGAAGATATCATTGAGAAATCAGATGAACAAAACAGGGAAGAAGAAAGAAGAAGGAAGCACTAGTGAAGCTAGTGCACCTGAGGTCACCCAATCTCATGGATCCAGTGATCACACTACTTCAAACATAAGCAAAGTAGGTATGTATGGAACTGAGTGTTAAAATGCTTTATCTTATATTAGTTCCTAACATATATTGAGAAAAAGTCCATATCTACATAGATAGAGATGCATTAGGTAATATTTGAGCAAAGTAGAACAATTCATTTTTTATGTCAAGCATCGGTGTTTAAGTTTGAAATGACCAAGTTATCAATGTATGCCGAGCACCTGTGATAGCCGAGATGTGATGTACACAGAGCTGTATCTCAATGGTTGTGTTGACTGAGCTTGTGTTAGCTAAGCTTAACATAAGATTTTTGAGACAACTGTATTCCACCTAGAATGTGTATCGAATATTTATGAAGCCCTAATCCGACCATTTGAAGTCTATAAAGTGAGATTTTACCATTCATTTCATTTCACTAGTGAATTGAAAAAATCTTTGAGTGATTTAGAGAGCATGTAACCTATTTGTTTTAGAGCTTAAGGGCAATTTCAAATCTTCTCAGCATGCTATCGGCAAATCATCTTCATTTTCTGCAATGAAGAAACAAAGAAAGGAGGTTTTCAATGTTCAATTGGTAAGGAATGAGGTGAATAAGCCATAAAAGTTTCAGGTGATTTTGGAGAGCGTGATCATGGGAGATCTATTGGAGCTCTATCATTAGTTTCAAAAAATGTTTTAATGGTAAATGACATTAGGTCATTCTACATGTGTAAAATTGGAGAGATTGGTGACTATGAAATCAGGGAAGCATATGAAAAATTGTGCAGCAATGGGGTGTTGAAGCCAGAACACCAGAAGGTTGCCGAGCAAGGGTTAGTTCATGCCCTAGATTTTTCACAAAATTTTAAAGTGGACTAGATTAAAATTGTACTGAGTAGAGTACATGACATGCAATTTTGGCTAGAGGATGGACCAATACAGATAACAAAAGATATCATTCATCAGGTAACTGGATACCCTAAAATCTTTGGTAAGAAAACAATGAAATCTTTAAGCAAGGAGGAGATTTAGGAAAACACTCAGGCAATCTCGAATAAGTGCGTAATGACAATCTCCACTATCACCGATCCAAAGATTGATTTTGCAGTGAGATGAACTACTCACAAATTCTATCAGTCTAGTTAGTTGGATAGCGTTCCATGTATGGCAGTGGACTAGGATTGGAAAATTATCAAGAAGGGCCATACTTATGACTTCGTCAAGCTCCAACTAACTCAACTTTCTGAGAACCTTACTTCTATCCAAAAAATGAAGAATTCTATGTGTAAGTTCGGTTCCCTACTCGTCTCTCTATTGTTTTACATTTAGAAGTGTTTTCCTACTATTTCTGGAGTAATTTGGGATAAGAAAAGGCCAATCATAATTCAAATTAATGAATTTATCAGTCATATAGGAGAGATTTTTGAGGGTGTAATGGAAAACTACTTTGTTGAATTCAAGAAGAAAATGAGGAAGAGAAGTAGGATTCCTATATCTCTAGTTGAGAAGTATA
Organism: Chamaecyparis obtusa; assembly: GCA_027943335.1. NCBI lineage: Eukaryota > Viridiplantae > Streptophyta > Pinopsida > Cupressales > Cupressaceae > Chamaecyparis > Chamaecyparis obtusa. Next base: position 152,769 of record BSBK01006019.1, read on the forward strand.
ATCAGGACATTTGTTTCCTAGTAGATACTGAATTCACATATGAAAAATCTCTTTTACTAAGGGTATCATGGCTAATGCCATTACCTTATGAGGTTAATATTGATGAGACCACAATAGGAATCACAACCCTGTTAGCTGAGGAAATTGATCAGAAGGCTCCCTACTTTGGAACATATGAGGAGGCTAAGTCCAAGATAACCATGGGATTGAAGTTTGCTACCATGGAGAGAAAGAGGGAAAAGATAGTAAAGAACCTAGTGAAAATGATAGGAGAGAGAGAGAGGTAGATGCACCTCTTGAGCTAACACAAGGACTAGGAGAAGACAAAGAAAGTGATTCTAGTAAAAGTGAAGAAGAGGAGAAAGTAGTGGAGAAGAAAGGCAAGAAGGCAGTAATTCCCGAGCCTATGAGAAAGAAAGTAAAAAGACCTAAGGTTATTTCATCACCTGTTCTTAGGATAAGAACAAGGGAAGTGTCTATAGATGTAGCTATCGAGCCACAAAAGAAAACCCCTACATTAGGGAAAAGGAAAATTGTTCTGCCTAGGGCAGTGCCGAGCCAGACAAGCAAGAAGCCTAGGAGGAAACTTATTTTGGAAAAATATGATGAGGAAATAGAGATTGATGAGGAGGTTAAGAAGAAGAAGTTACTAGCACAAAGAATAACACTGAGTGTGGAAGAAATATGCCACACCATCAAGAGTTTTGCAGGACTTGAAGGTTTGAAACAAATAAGATTTGAGAGCATGAGTATAGGAGATAAGGAGAAAAATGAAGAAGCTATACTTGAGATGCTCTGCACTTTCAAGATGCTACTAATACAAATGGGGAAGTTGATCCCTAATGAGTTATATAAGAGAGTTTCACAAAATGGGAATTTTCCCTAATGACTAAGAAGCAAATAAGGGAGAGCACATTAGCTCAAGTTGCACCAGACCTATCCCCTGCTAGTATTCAGGAAGTTGTGGAACAATAGAGGAACAAATTTTATCCTAAGCTCGGAGCTTACTCTATCTTTCAACATAAGGTTGAGGATGTTGTTCAGGAAAGTCTTAGGACTTGGAAGATTGTCTTTGGTCTGTTAATTGACAAGAGTGAACCATAGGATGCTAGCACATCTAAGGGTGCTAAGTTAGATAATAAAGAAGATGCAAATGATCCAAAAATTCAGGAGAAGGAAGCTCCCAAGGAAGAGAAATGTCAGAAGTTACCTGAAATAACTATTGTTGACATCCCTGAGGATACCCCAGTGAAGAATCAGGTATTGACCGAGGAAGACATACAAGCTAAGGAAGCACACGCTACATCTTTGTCGGGTAGTAAAACTATGCTATTACAAGTCATGGATTATAAAAAAATTGATGATACATCAAGTGTCAACACAAACCCTATCAATCCTCAAGTTGTTACAGTTGACATGTTAGCTGGTATTAGCACTATCGAGGAATAGGATCAGTCAGCTACTACACTTCAGTCTACATCTGTTGAGGAGTCACAGAAGGAAAAAGAAGATCAGTTTGCACTAGTGATTGTAAATCCTCATGTGGAGGATAAGGGAAAAGAAGAGAAGGAAAAATATATTGACATCTAAGAGCCTAAGGAGAAAGAGGCAATAAAAGCTCTTGTACAAATGTCGAGTGGAAGTACACCGAAGTAGAAGGCACATAAAAAGAAGGTGAAAATTTCTACACCTGAGGTGACAATCAGTGAAGTTATTATGATTCTAAAATGAGACACAGATAACTTATCATATGAACAGATATAGATATTGAAAGATCTACCAAAGAGGAAAAGTAGACAAGAAGAATTGAAAAGGAAACATCAGCAAAAGCAAGTTCTGCATGAGATCAAAGGTATATTTATTGATTCTTTTGATATGACTAATGTTAATGACTCTGACCCCATACTGGAACAACTTGTCCACATAGTCAAGAAAGTGACAAATGAAGAAAGTGAAGAAAATGATAAGTTGTTGCAGTGGTCAGAAAGGAAATTTGAGACAAAGGTACCGAATAAGGTCTCTGGCGAGATAGCAGTGAAGCGGGTAGAACTTTCTACCAAAATATCAGATTCAGAAGGAGTTGTACAAAATGCACAATCTCTGTACACAACTTTTTAATGTAGAAGAATTTACCAAGGATAACTAGGAACTAGTAGATAAACTACAACAAGAAATAAAGTCTACTGGTCAATCATTGATTTTGGATGCTAGTTCCAGTTCTAAACACTATGTCAAGCTTCTACATAGTCAAGGAAGGATAGTCGAGTTAATAGCTAATGATAGTAAGATAAGGGCTCATCTAATCTCTATTCAAACAATGTTGACACCTCACCTAGAGCTCATTCAAAGAGAGTTAGCAAAGGCTAAGGAACTAATACATAAAGATCCTCATCTTTCCATTGCCAAGAGCCTAGTCAACCTAGCTACTGAGCTAGAAGTGTAATCAAAGGTTCTGAAAGTTGCTACATCTAGTTGGGACTCTGCATTACACATGGATATGACACTTCACAAACCATTTTTAGAAAAAATATTGCATGCTCCCTACTAACGAAGAAATCATAAGTTCCAAAAACAAGGGGGAAATAAGTAAAAGACATATCATGGCACATAGGGAGGTAATAGAATCAAAGAGTAGAAGCAGAAACATAATGGTATGATATACTCATTTTTGTATATGTATATATCTTAGGGGAATTATTCTGTTAATAATAAGCACTCTATGTAAATGTATTGTAAATGTCATGACAAAGTATTTTTGCCACTAATGTCAAAGGGGGAGATTGTAGATCCCTACATTTTTGTTGTCTATTAGTGTCTTACACTTAGTCATTATCTAGGAAATATTGGTTGGTCATCACTGTGACTGAGCCATCATGTATAGGTCGAGTCATATAATGTACATTTACCGAGCAACAGTCACTACCAAGTAAACCTATGGTCACTGAGTACTTTTGTATTAGTCGAGTGAGTTTTTTGCCAAATTGTGTAAAGAAGACAATGTGAGTGCCAGAGTATAAAGAATAGTTAATGCCAAGCTCTAGAGCTATCGAATGCCAAGCAAGCCAGAATTGACATGTGTTTGTTATGGCACGATCACCAAGGTAAACCATTTTGGCTGACATTTATATTTTTTTTAGTATTTGTTGAGGAAATCATGGAGGTGATTACACTTCTATTTTGTTATCATTGATCCCTATGCAACACTTGGAGCCAATCAGAATTAAGGAAAGGTTAAGTGGCAAAATGAGTAAATCTGGATCGTAGATCTCAAAACATGGAGGAATTCAGTTGTCTATATAAGATAAAATCGAGACCCTAATGTGTAGAGTGTGGATGCGAAAGGAAAGAGAGAATATCTTCAGACCAGTGAAGTATTCTGATAGAGTTCAGTGACCGACTGAAACAGAGTAAAGCAATGAAGGACAAAACATAGATAAACTTGATAGATAAGATCAAATGATTACTCGAAGGAGAAGATCTATAATTAGCATACAAGTGCAGACTGAAGGATCAGGTACTCAGATATTCTAACAAGTGTATCAGGGTAAATCTCTTAACAAAGTGGTTTTAACCGGCCTTATGTAATCTCTTAACCGAGTGCTTACTTAGTTGTAAGTTTCAAATCCTTTTGTAAGGTAGAGTGTATACATGTTTTAGCTCTTAACATGGAAGACCCCTCACAGGGTAGATCATATTTTGTGATCAAATTTGTATCCCTAATATGAAAACTTTATAATGTAGTAGTGAATATTTGTGGGTGTCATTCCCACCCCAGTTTTACCTTTCAAGGGTTTATGGGTAACCAAGTTATTGTGCTATATGAGTACTTTCATGAATGATGTTTAGCTTATTAGTTTCATTACATTGATGAAGTCTATAATAATGCTATGCAAGGTTTCAGTAATGTTAAAATGGATTAATAAGTGATATCTGATTCACCCCCCCTCTCAGCATCACATTTCCCAATAGATTTCCAACAATGTAAATGGAAAACATCCAAATATTTTAAAATGAGATACACTATGATACTTAGCCCTCTATGCTTATTGTGGAAACTTGTCCTTCACACTTTTCATTGGACACATATTCAAGATATAGACTACAAAAGCTACTCCTTTAGACCAATATTCATTTGGTAAATTTGGGGCTTTCAAAGTGCTTCTTTTCATTTCCATTATTGTTAGGTTCTTCCTTTCTACAAAAAAATGTTGCTGAGGTTTGTAACTTGTAGTAATTTTTTCTTTATTCCATGATACCTACAATAATCTAATAACTCATTTGAATTGTATTTAGTAGCTCTATCTAATCTCAATACCTTGATGGATAAGCCACTTTGTTTGTCAATCAATGCTTTAAATTCATTAAACTTTCCAAATCCTTTAGATTTATCCTCAAGAAAATAAATCCACGTGTTCCTACTAAAGTCATAAATGAATGCTAGAAAGTAAACACTCCACTCTAATGATCTAGTGTTTGCATTGGACTACGTAAATCTACATGCACAAGTTCTAAAGGTGCCCATGCTTTATATTACATTCTCTTTGGGAAACTTTCTCTATATTTCTTAGCCAAAATACAACTTTCAAATGAACTCAATGGTGCTTGAATTTGGAGTAATCATTTACCATTTTTTCCGTAATAAAATCAATCCTTTGAAGTGAAAACAACCATACCTAAAGTACTATACCCATGCTCGGTCTAGACATTTTGCATTGAAATTTTCTTTAATTTATCTTAATTTTGAGTGGAAACATTATGTAATTTTTCATTTGAACCTTAGCAATCACTATTTTAATAGGTAAAATATCAAGTACAAGATATAAATTACTCTAAAAAATAACTCCATAATATTTTTGTATAAGTTATCCCACACTTATGAGATTATATTTCAAACCAAGTACAAAATAAGAAAAAAAAATAGACTTCTTACCAAGAATTTACCCATATTGATTGCACTATTACCCATGACTTCCACTATGTTATCATTTCTCAATTTTACTTTTGATTTGAATGAATTATCCAAGCTTTCAAAAAACTCTCTATTTATTGTCATGTGATTTCTACAACCAACATCTAGAAACCAAAAATTGATTGAACTCTCTTAATATACATGACATCTACTAAATAATGTCCCTAAACTAATTTTTAAAAAAATTACATTTTTCTTTCCTTTATGTAGTTGTTTCTTTTGACATTCATTTACAAAGTGTCAATACTTCTTATGGTAATAATATTGAATACTATATATTATAAAGTTTTTGTGATGGATGGTTATTATTGTGTCCTCTATAATTGAAACTTTAATTTCTCTTTCCTTCTAGATTAGGACTTGAATGAATTCTTGAATTAATTTCTATTATTTCTATACAACTTGTATTCATGAGAAAAAAAGGATCCAAATAATTCATTCATAGATAGTTTTGATAGGTCCTTAGTTTCCTTGATGACAACCACAATAGTGTTGAATTTTCTTAGAAAAATTATAAGAATCTTTTTTACAACTTTTTGATTTATTAATTTATCACCATTTATTCTAATTTGACTCACAACATCTATGACATGAGTCTAAAATTGATCTCCTAAATCTGAATCCTCCCTTTAAAGATTTTCAAAGTCTTTTTTAAATGCTTGAAACTTAGCTATTTTAACCTTATATGAACCCTAATACATGGTTCTAATTATCTCCCATATTTTCTTGGTGCAAGGTACAATTTTAATTCTCTCAAAAATCAACTCTTCCATAGCAATTTGAATAAATTAAAAACATTTCCCATCTATTACTCTATTCTTGCTATGTTTTTTCTTAATTTAAAGTATTCTCATCATCTGGCTCTCTAAATCCTTTCTCCACTATATCTAACAAACCTTGAGACTAGAATAAAATTTTCTATCTTTATTACCTACTTATCATAATTATTACTTGTGAAGAATAGAATGTGGGGCTTTTCATAGATAGTAATTAATGTTATAGCTTCAAATCTATCCTACAACTTCAACTTAAACATTATCCTCCTCAATTGCAATCTGTTAACAACTACACCTCTCTAGTTATTCTCTTAGCTAGAACTTTTCAATACCTAAAAAATTCCTTCATGATGACCATAATGCTACATTGTAAATAATAGTGACTTCATTGATCTATTATAATCTAAATTTCTCACATTGAATGGAAAAAAAAACTACCAATTCCCTTTCTATGCCTAAGATGCTCAACCTTATTAGTACAAAAATATTGATCTATCTAGAAGAAACAATATGTAGAACTTTTCCTTAACATTTTTAGTTGTGTTCTAACCTATGACCTACTCAACCCTTCTATCCCCATTAATCTACCTTTGTATTTTTTGCAACCAAGCTCAAGATGAATTCAACAATAATTTTTTCTCCAATTTTTTTCTTGTAATACTTGACTGGTGGTCTATCTTCCTCAAACAAGAGATTTTTTACATCTTCAATCTTCCTTAGGAACTTGTAAATGCTACAATTGATGTGGTAAGTTTATTCTCATCTTTTTCATTTGGCAATTTCCCTTCACTATCAATTTTACCACATTTTCTTTCAACTCAAAAGCTTTTACAATTTTGACAATCTTCCCTCTTTGGTGATATAAATTTGTGGAAATATTTTCAATCTCCTATTTGGACCTACTATAGAAATATAAATTTCTTCAAGTGATGAAAATTCAATTTCTCTCCCATGATCTGCCTACATTGATACCATTGTAGGTGAGCAAAGACAAAAACCTAAAAATTAAAAATGATTAAATGTGTTCCTATTGTTTTAATGCATGAAAACATTTACGTGCTCCTCATTTATTGAGGTCTTGAGAAATTTATAGAAATAGTTAACTTTGGCTGACATAAGAAATCAATATAATCTTCTAGAAACATTTATATAGCCAAGATAAATTAACTGACTTGAAAATTTAAAAAAAAAAGAATTCTAAAAACATAAAAACAATCAAACTATAAGCCGACATTATATTTGATATAATTTTTCTAAAATATTCTAACATTTCTCTTATACTTATTTTTAGTTCTATTCTTTAAAATGTAATCTTAAATTTATTGTCCTCTTATCACTCATCATACTGAGCTATTCTTTTATCTTAACCCTCAAATTTCTTACAAACACTAGCATTCTTATTCCAAAACTCTTCCTAAGTTTGACCAAATAGTTACTCAACTGAAACCAAGGATATCTATCAAATCCTTTATGAGAAGTGGAAATAG